>QANZ01018155.1:128185-140514 GCA_003254925.1 Chamaecrista fasciculata
GTATCAAAATTTTAAAATAAAATTAAAAGACAGTAAACAGGAAAAATATATAATCTAGTCCCTAAAAGTTTACAATTCAGTACTCAAAAATTACATTTTGGTCCCACATTCACACCTCCATCTTCCTTTACCTTACCACTCCAAAAATCTCATTTATTAACTTCCTCCTTTAGAACAAATTTCGAGGCAATCATTACTCATACCACTTTACTAACACCAAAACAAACAAAAAAACAACACTCATTTATCCTCCTTTATTTTTACCATTTTTACCCCTATACAAATTTAAAATACCAATACTATTATTTCAACGCACCACAATCATTACATACCCTTTAAAATAATTTCACATCATAATTCCTCCTTTATCTCTTATTTTCCCAAACACAATTTACTAAAAACCTCCTTTATAACACAAATCCTTTACCTCTCCTTTATTACCCCCATTAATTTATCCTCCTTTACCTTAACTCTTGAATCCAAACGCACCCTTAGTGATAAGACACTACATAAGAGGAGCACAAAGAAGAGAGAATCCCCTACACGTACAAGACACTATAATGCACAAGTAGACGAAGAAGACCCACCTTATCCTTATGTGGCCCACTAAAAGAAAAAACGAGCAGGCAAATCAAAAATTAACTTCCTTTGGTTATTGTTGTTTGAGTTGAAAACTTCAAATTCATTATTTGCTCCCCCACCTTCCTTCTGTCTTTTTATGTTCTTGCTTTCCTTTATTTATTTATTTTTATAAAAGTATTAATTTTGTTTCTAAACTTTACGATAACGGTTAATTTCATTTTCAAATTTTTTTATAGTCAGTTTCATCTCCAATGTTACACATTTTTGTCAATTTTATCCTTTATTTTTATTTTAACTAAATATTAATAATAGAATCACGGGTGAAGCCAAGATTTTTTGTTAGGGTAACCGAAATATGTTTTTTTGACCAAAATCTTATTTTAGTCCTTAATACTTATCTAAAGTTATTTTTTGGTCCCTAAGGTTTGGGTTTGAGACCAGAAAAATATGACCATATTCAACAGTTAGCAACCAATTATAAAAGTTTTAGAAAATATTGGATTTTGATTAAAATATTAAATAATGAAAAGTGATAAGTCAAGCTTAAAATTAGATATTGATATATTAGGTCTTACTTCAGAGGATCAAGTTGAATAATTAAATCATGAATTCATACATATATATTAATAAGTATTTATTTTAATTTGATTTGGGAGGGGGAGGCGGGGGTTTTTCATTCTTTATAAAATTTCTAACAAATATAAGGAGTTATTTGAAATTACTCCTAATTTGAGGGGGACATGGCTCCTGTTAGCCCCTCCTTGCCTCTGCCTCTGGTCAGAATCTACGTGGTTGATGATATGTAATGTAAAATTGATAAAAAAAAACTCAAATCTTAACTCAGATTGCTTTGGGTTTTTAAAACCAATCGAACTGAACCAATCAGTTTTCATCTAATTCAACCGATTAAATATTCAGTTTTGGTTTGTTTTAATCAGTTCGGATTGGACTGGATTGATTGAATTTTGATTGAATTGGATATGAGCCCTAGTAATGATCAAGGAGGGTTTCCCAAGCCTTCTTTAGCTATGGAGGAACTCATTTTTCTTCACCTCCCAAATTGGGGGTCAATGATAGAATAAATTGATTATATTTGATTAAAAAAAATTATATCCTAATAATTTTATTAAAAATACAATTTTTTCTCTTTATTTTTATTAATTTCATTTTACTCTATACCCATGTATGTATATAAAAACTCACATGCTATAAATATATAAAGAAAACTTGTTATTTGGTTCTTGAATTCGGCAAGTGAACTAATTAATATTTAAATAATAAAAATATATGATTTAGTCTTTAAAATATTTTAGGGTAAATTACACTTTGGTATCCTGTTCTATGGACTGATTTCACTTTGGTACCCTATTGTTTCAAAAGTGACACTTTGGTAGTACCATGTTCTTTGCACCATTAACATTTTGGTACCTTGCTCTTTCAAAAGTGACATTTTAGTACCTTGTTCATTGTATTGTTAACACTTTAGTACCCTAACAAAGATAAAACATGGTATCAAAGTGTTAATGATGTAAAGAACAATGTACCAAAATGTTACTTTTGAAAAAATATGGTATCAAAATGTTAACAGTACAAATAATAAAGTACTAAAGTAAAATTAATCCATAAAACAAAATACCAAAATATAATTTACCTAATATTTTAACGGTAGACTATGTCATCTTTAATGAGGATTTGATCTTACATATACACACAATTCATACAAAAATGCACAACATATATATACTATATATATGTGTGTATAAACACACACAATCATTATTATGTATTAATTTTAGGGTAAATTACACTTTGGTACCCTGTGGTTTTACTTTATTTCACTTTGATACCCTGTGATTTGAAACTTAACACTTTAGTACCCTGAGGTTTGGACCTTTAACACATTGGTACCCTCTAAACATTTTCTGTTAAATTTTAACGGAGCTTTTTTTTTTTGTTACAAACAACCCAAGGCAAAATCAAAAGCACGACCAAATCAAATCCACGACCAAATCAACAAGACACACCAAATCAAACCCTAATAGCCCTCACAGACCCACGACCCAACATATCCTCATGAAGAAGATGAACCAGTTCCGGCGGCGGATTCTGCAGCACACATGGTTTCTTGGTCATGTTCGATTCTCAATGATAATTGACAATTACCATTTAACGTTCACAGCTCATTTTCACTTGTGAGTCATCTCAGATTCTTTCATTTCATGATTCTCTCGCCCGCAATCTCGCTTTACCAACCATCCTATCTATCTCCTAACAAATAGTCTCTCCAATCGATCTCACCATCTGAATCATTTTGTATAAAAGAGAGCTAAGCTTGTAATTGAATTGATTCACTGTGATTTTGTGGGGAGTGTGAGTGAGTGCAGAGTGCGAAGCAACAAAACAAAATTACTTGCATTGCGAAACTACCCCCTCTTTCTTCATCTCCCCCAAAACGCCATGAGAAAAAGACAAAAAAAGAGGCAACAAGACCCACCACACCTATCCTCTTTGCTAAGCCCATCATAGTAGGAGCTCATAAAATAAAGTACTAACTAAACAATCTCCCAGATTCAGAGCAAATTCAGACACCACAATAGTTATGTGTTACGTGGGCAAAGCAACAAAGATCTTCATCTTCATTCTCACCGTCCTCGTCGTTCTCATCCACCATAACTCCGTCAAATGCTCCGACTCCTCCTGCTTTTCCCCTCCCTCCACTTCATTCCCCACCCCAATTTTGGCTTACTGAGACGAAGATGAATTTGTTTGTGCTGGAGGGCAGACGTAGACACAGATTAATATTTTAGGAAGGAAACTGTTCAGGATCAAAAGCCCCGTTAAAATTTAACAGAAAATGTTTAGAGGGTACCAATATGTTAAAGTTCCAAACCTTCGGGGTACCAAAGTGTTAAGTTTCAAATCATATGGTACCAAAGTAAAATAGGGTCAAACCACAAGGTACCAAAGTGTAATTTACCCTTAATTTTATACTTATCATATTTTTATAGTGTGTAAACAAGTTTTATTATAAAGGGTAATCTTGAAAATAATAATGATAATAACTTTCAAACAAAAATAATACATATCTATTTCATTATATTAATGGTAATTTCTAAACAAAAATAGTAGATGTCTACTCCATCATATTAATAATAATTTTCAGACTAAAGTGTATTTTTTGTCTCCAAGGTTTTAATTTGGTCATATAACTTTTTTTGTTGCAATTTTGGTCCCATAACTTTTGAAAACGTCTCACCGTTGGTTCCAAGCTGATTTCCATACATTATTTGCCGTTAAATTCACTTCACTCATATTTGTCACGTCATCATTCAACTCAATATGTCAGATCATCTTTAACGGTAGAAAATAGATGGAAGTCAGCTTGGGACCAACGGTGAGACATTTTCAGAAGCTATGAGATCAAAATTGCAACAAAAAAAAAATTATAAAACCAAATTGAGACCTTTACCAAAATTAAGGAACCAAAATGCACTTTGGCCTAACTTCTAAATTACATATTTTGTCATGCCACTTTAATCCATTTCTATTTCCATTAGGATTTATTTTCATCCTCACTTCAACACCCAATCATATTCTAAGGTCTTATTTATATGGCCAAAGTCTTATTTTGGTCCTTCAATTATGCTCAATGTTTCAAATTGGTCCCTCAGTTATTTTTTGTTCCATATTGGTCCCTCAGTTTTCTAAAATTTGGCACAGTTAGTCCCTCAAACGTTTTTTATCTATTTTTCTGTTAAATAAAAGGAAAATACAAAAAGTTCATCCCCAAAAGTTTTATTTTCTTATATTAAGGGCCGCATAACACCTCCGTCGAGTATGGTTTAGAGGGAGAGGGGTTGTGTTTTTGGAGAAATTCATTTGAAATTTTAATTTATTTCTTTTTCTTACGTTTGGATCCTATTATAAAAAAATGACCTTAATATAAGAAAATAAAACCTTTGGGGGATGAAAGTTTATTTTTCTCTTTTTTTTAATTGAAAAATGGATGGAAAACGTTTGAGGGACCAACTGTGTCAAATTTTGAAAAACGAAGGGACCAATATGAAACAAAAAATAACTGGGGGACCAATTTGAAACATTGAACATAACTGAGGGACCAAAATAGGATTTTGGCCTATTTATATTGATGTGAAAAAAAAGGAAACAGCTTACATTGCACAAAATAAAATTTTTTTTGCACTTTTCTTTTTTTCTGATACAAATTAGTGATATTACAATAACACAAATCGTTAACTTCTCCCTGCTTATTTTCTAGTATAATCTCACAGATCGAACAGGGAAGAAAAAGAAAGCAAGTCAAGCTTGATTTATCTTAGAAGCTTCGAGATCCACTGCTTTCTGAAGAAGACTCTGATTATCGTCTTCAAGAACCATCTGGATCGGAAACGACCCTAATCCATCGGCGATGGCCAGCAAGATCTTCTTCATCTCCGATTTGAACTCCGCCTTGTCGACGGTGCCGCTCCGATCGCCGTCGAACTGCTCGAAGATGGAATTGTAAAGCTGCGTCAACTGCTCCGGCGGCGTCGCCACGTCGATTCCGAAGTGCGTCTCGATCAGCCTCATCGACTCGAACGCTTTTCGGAGCTCGCCGCGCGACAAAACGCCGTCGTTGTTCAGATCCAGCGCCGTGAACTGCTCGTCCACGCTCTTGTTGAATTCGGTATCGTTTCCGACGAAGTCTCGAACCGTCGCGCCGTCGATTATCACCACTCCCATCTCCGATCTCTCTCACTCACACACAAACGCACGCAGAAGAAGAAGCACACTGTTCTATTCTGTTTCGTGAATTGGGGATTAAGAAGATGAGTAGAGTGGAAATTACGAAAGTGCCCTCAGATATTTTCGTGAATTATTTGCTAGGAAGCATGGACACTTTATTTTGAAAGCGTGTCGCCGTGTCAGACACGTGTCAGTGTCCTATGACACCGACACGACACATATCCATAAATCTTAGAATATAAATTAATTTTTTGTAACTTTAACATAATAGGCTAGAGAAAATAATAATAGATATGACATATATTATGAATAAAAATTGAAATTTTTAATTTTTTTCATTAAAAATTATAAATATTTAATTATTTATATATATAAATATTTGCCGTGTCGTGTCGCGTAATTTTGAGAGTTTGATGTGTCGCTGTATCCGTGTCCGTGTCGTGTCCCGTATTCGTGTCAGTGTCCATGCTTGATAGATTATTAATTTTCTTGTGAGGATTTGTGAATAAGGATTGTTGCAGATTTGGAACCAGAGAGTGAAGAAGACTGAAGAGGTTTGATGAGTCAAGGAAAGAATAGAATGGGTTTGAATATGACATAAATCTTTAGCCATATCGAATTTTCAATGATAAAATATGACAATATAATGTGATACCGGAAATTGAATAAATGGTATTTGTAAAATTGATAAATTACAAATAGAATGGGTTTTCAATTAAGTCCTCCAAAAATAACAATTTCATGATCCATCCTTTCACAATTCTGGGATGGTTCAGAAGTTGAATAAATGAAATTTAGAACATCATTATATTCTTACATTGTCTAATGCCATAGTTTTCAAATGCTAGTTCAACCAGTTTGATGGAGAATTGATATTTGTTTAAGAATCTATTATAATTAAAAAAAATAGTCAAGAATAAAAATCGATGGAAATTGATTATAGTATCAGTTGAACGGTTGAACCAGTTTAAGATTATTTAATTTTGGTCAAAAACTTATTTTGGTCTCTAATATTTGTCCAAAATTTCATTTTGGTCCCTAATATCTTTTTGTTCTATTTGCGTCCTTAATGTTTCATCATTGTTCTCTAACTATTGAATATGGTTCCATCTCTCTCGTTTCAAACTTGAGTGAGATTAAATCAAAACTATGAGTTAAATTTGATAAGTTCTTCCTTTACCTAGTTGAAGTTATCGGTAAACGATGTCAAATCGGGTATAAAATTGGGCTAGAAAATGAGTTTATTGTTTTATGAAGTTGGTTATATATATTTCATTTGAAGTTTGAATGCAATGAGATTTGAGTTACAAACTACTCTTGACGAGTTCTTTCTCTATTCAGTTAGGGTTGTTGGCAAACGAGGTTAAATAATACTTTGAAAATAAGTTTGGTCAAAACATCCATATTAACTTTCAGAGTACTATTTGATCTTATTTCTCAACGGTCTCTACTAGACAAAGGAAGAACTTGTCAACAATAACTTGAAGCTCCCTTTCTATTATATTCGAACTTCAAACGAGAGAAATATGATCAAATTTATGAAACAAATGACCCATTTTTAGACCCAATTTTATGTTCAATTTGACCTTATTTGTTGAAGACTTCAACTGGGAAAAAAAAACTAATCAAATTTAACTTATAACTTTGGTTTGATCGCATTCGAGTTTGAAACAAGAGAGATATGATCATATTCAATAATTAGGAACCAAAAGAGAACCAAAAAACATTAGAGATCAAAATGAAACTTTGGGCAAATATTATGGATCAAAATTGGTTTATGACCTTTTTAAAAAATTTTTTTTATAGACACTAAATATTGATACATCTAGGTTTAAAACTTTTTTCTTCCAATACAAATCTTAATGATAGTCAAAAGAAAGCAAAAAGAAAATAAGAAAAGAAAAACTAATCAATCTTGAAATAAATTACTAAAGTAATAACAATTGTGACTAGTAACTAGCTGATCATTGCTTTAGTTGATCCATATGGGCTTGGGTTCGATGCTGGTGTATCCCTATCTAGTCTCTACTTCCCATTTTCCATCCAAACTGTAACTAGTAAGTAGTAACGAACCATAGCCCAAAGGGTTAAAAAAAAAAACAAGCTTCAAAATTCAAATCACAATTCTATCTAGTCAAACGATTCTTCTACCAGAGTCAGACTTGGTCAACGACTTCAACCTCACCAAAAACTTCAATTTCTTTTCGTTCTCCTTCCTCTTCTTCCCGTTCATCGACTCCCAATTCTCCGGCGACCCCATCATCAGCACACTCTCCGGCGACCTCCCACCCGTCGCCGCCGTCTCCTCATTCTCCGTCGTCTGTTCCCACTGCCCTCCTCCGCCGGCCGCCGCCACCGCCAACATCCTCGTCTGCATCGCCGCCACCACCTCCCTCATCGCCACATCAACATCTCCTCTATTCCTCAACAACATCTCTCCCACCTGCGCCGGCGTCAACGACCCACCGGACTTTATACAACTCTCCACCGCATCAAACAGCGCGTGATTTTCCAACCCTAGATAGTTCCTCGCTAAATCCTTAAACGCGTGCATCCCACACGCGCCTAGACTCACATGAACATCCATACGCCCGCACCGTACTAGAGCGGGATCCACATTGTCTCTGTGATTCGTTGTGAACACTATGATCTTCTCTTCTCCGCAACATGACCACAATCCGTCTGTGAAATTCAACAGTCCTGATAATGTAACCCTCCCGTTTTCATCGACTCCGGAGCAGTTCAACGACGTCGTTTTAGATCTCGTTGCTTTGGACTTCGTTATCGCCGTCGTTTTCTTCGTCATTCTGTCCGCCGTCAAGTCGACAGAGCAATCGATGTCTTCGATCACGATGATGGAACGGTTCGTCGTTTGGATCAGAAGCGATCTGAGTTCGGAGTTATCGGAAACCTTTGTGAGCTCCAAATCGTAGACATCGTAGCAGAGAAAGTTAGCCATGGCTGCGATTAAGCTAGATTTTCCCGATCCTGGTGGACCGTATAGTAAATAACCACGTTTCCATGCCCTACCGACTCTATGATAGAAATCCTTGCCTTCTGCAAACGCTGTGAGATCGTCTTTGATTTGCTTCTTCAATTCAGGTTCCAATGCTATTGTATCGAACGTCGATGGATGTCTGAACGGAACGGAGACCCATCCCGATTCGAACGATCCGTTTCCGTTGTTCGTATACAGTCTTCGTTCACGCGAGATTCGCTCGAACTCTTCTGCACGTGACGTCACGTGACTCAGGTAGGCGGAGAGGAGTGTTTGACGGTGGCGCTTTGGTAGCCGGAGAGTGAAGCTCCGCTTCTCCTCCGGCGAGTCCTGCACCGTGTCGACGTGGTGAGTCCACGACAGGTGGTGGCCGTGGAAGGTGTCGTGAACGGTGTGGTTTGGTGCGACGGTGAAGGAAATGCGGCGGGAGGACTTGGAGCGAGAGAGCGTGAGACGGCGGCAGCCGGCGGCCGCGGCGGAGTGGTTGACGGAGTTGAGGTACAGGTGAACGTGACGGTATAATTCGTTGAGGTCGACGCCGCAGTAGCCATTGAATTCGGGGATTTCGAAGTAAGAGTAAGGAGAGAGCAAATCCTGAAGAGATTCGTAGGAAGAATGGAGAAGTGATAGAAGCTGGGACGGCAATACATTTTGGAGTACTGTAAGTAATCCTAACAATGACCACAGTTGTGATAATATCTCCATTTTTGCTCTGTTTATCTGGGTTTGTCTGCTGGATTGAGATTTTGTCTCTGTATGTGATTTGGGATTCTTGGAGAGGTTGATTGTTTTGATAAAATTATAAATACTAGATAGAATCAATCACTATGTCATTATTCTTCTTATCTACAGCATAAAGAAGAAACAGATGCTGATAAAGACACTGTTTCAAAGAAGTAGAATAAGCAAAAGATAAAGCTAAAAATGAAGTTGACACCTCTGCTTTTGCTTTTGCTTTGTTTGTAGAGGATGTGCTTACTACAACGCCTCCTCGTCTTTCAAAGCGTGGGCTACACATAGCAGATCAAAGAAAAGGTCTGTAAGTTTTTGGTATTGATTCTTTCTCCCATATTGTTGACTATTTCTGATACACTATCACTTCACTTAATTGATGCATATCATTGTGGCATAGTTTCACTCTTTCAGTTAGTGTCTGCTTTAAAATCTATGAAATGGTGTATTTGTTTCTATTGATTATACATAGCAAAGGACAGAAAATAAAATTGTTCTTTGCCTTTAGTTCGTACTTGAACATTATTGATTGTTTCTGCTTAAAAATAACTTGATTGCTGTGATTATTTTTGTGGGATGTATTGAATGAGGTACCTCACTCACTGTTACAACTTACAACAAAGTTTAGGCATATTCATCAAAATTCAAAAAGACTTTTTCACAAGCCTCTTGGCATCATGGTGACTATTTTTCATAGTCATACTTGCACGCGCGCTAGTCTAAGTAAAGTTTTAAAGGAGGTACTAATAGCTGCATATTTTAGTGGCGTGCATGGGGAATAAACGGAGAATTTACTATTGGGTTTTTTGTGCTGTAGTAACTGCTTTTGTTTCTTTCTTAATCACTCTACTTTAGCTTCTTTTTTCCCCCTTCTTTGTTCTTGTAACTTGAGCTTAGATGTCAGAGAATGTCCCAAGAGTAGTTATACCTCATCACTCACTCATCATGATTCATGAGTACTGAGTAAGTAGAAGGCAAAATGAGGAGGATTATTAATTAGTCCTGCTGATGATATTTATGTTTTTCTACATCATTTCATTTCAAATCCGCAAACTTTTATGTAAACTCCTTGTATCAGCTAATAGATGTATCAAAGGGTCCTATCACATTAAAACTCATTTGATGACTTTTTATTAACTGCTTGCATTATCAAATGGTAAAATATACATGTATATAGATGTATCCAAGAAATTCTTGATGGAATAACTCTATTTTTTTGCCTTGCAAGTGGGGTTTGATTAGAAGGCAAAGAATTTGAACGAATTATAAAAATGCCCATTTAGATAACTGAATTGCTCATCTTCTTGGATACGTAATATTATTTGCTGCATAATTTTATACGAAAATCTGTGTTCAACTTTTCATTATATTCTTTTAGTTAGGTATTTACTAATCGGTGTGATGGAGGGTTATGGGATTGAGCTGAAAAGAAAAAGATAAGCAGATGGTGGTATTCTTTCTTGTGCATTACATTTCTTTTTCCATCTTTAAAGGCTTGTGCTTTAAAAACAAAGTTTTATTTATACATCTTTATGCATAAATTTGCCAAAAATCCCTTTACCAAAAGGGATGCAATGCAATTTGCACCTTCAGATTAATATCCATTGGTGCTTGGTTGTTCTTATCTGCACCTCATTTGCTCTTTCAATGGGTGTTTTTAAGGCTTTAAGCATCTTATTATAAAATGGTTGAAATTTTAATAAAGGGGATATGAAAAGAGAAAATAAAAGGAAGGGAAAAAAGAAAAAGAGACATGTGTTTGACATAAAAAGCCTCATAACCCTTGAACACGAAGGATGGGCAAAAGAATTAAGAGGTGAGGCTGGGCTGAGAGAAAGGCAGAAATTTATGCTTCAAATGGGGCTATCTTGAATAAAGTTCAAAATAGGGTTTGCTTAGAATGTCAATGATGAAACGGATCTGATTCCATCTTTGTTAGCTATTTCTTTATAGAACGGATTTCTCTAGAAAATGGATCCAACTATAAATCACATAAGGACTGGAAGAAAAGACTACGGTTATGGTTCACTTGTTTACAGTTTGATCTGATTCTATCATAGTCTTTACCATCAACAATCTGTTCATCTTTTAAAGTTCATGTGCTTAATGGTTTTTGTTTTTTTAGTAAAATATAAACTGGTTTTGTTAAAGATGAAAAAGTTAAAAACTCAATTTTTAGAAGTTTAATTTATATTCTTTAATCTTTGAATGTCGAATCAATATATTTTAGTCTTGTTTTCTTTATAATTTAGTCTTTAAAATATATGTATAATAGATTAAGTTGTATTATCTTTATGACTTTCAATGATTATAGTATATTAGTATGTATATTAAACTTTCAAAAATTGAGTTAGTAATTCACTAATTTGGATACCTTTAAGATATCAAATTGAATATTTATTCTTGTTATTTCAACTGTTTTTCCCATTGTTTGACATTACATATTACACTCTCACACAAACACACATATATATATATATATATTATTGTGGTTAATTAAGTGGTCATCGTTTGTGGATCTGAATCTCTCAACTAATTCTCTTTACCTTCCAATTTGTGGTATACAATATAGATATATGATATTTTTTTCCCTTTTTTTTTTTTCAAATATTTGTTTGTGTGAATGATTGTGTTTTAGACTGATATAACTGTAAAATAGAATGAGAGTCCTAGTGTCCTACAATTTAACTACCAGTCAAAAGGGTCAGTGTAAATTTCTCATTATTCTGTTGGGGGAAAATGTGTCTGAAAGTGAGCATCACTCGATGGGCAAAAAAGCAATGGAATGGAATTGATTCTGCTTTGGCTGAACTTTAAAGACAAAAGTGAAAAGGATGCCTAAGATTTGTGTGGGGATTTCATGTCTTTTAACGTAAGCTGTGTGAAGAGTGTGAAGTCCTAATGGTGAAGGAACTTTAATCGTATATGACAAATCAACCATATATATTAGGATAAATAATTCTCTTTTCTCTTCAGATGATTAAGTTATCTCGTTCTCTCCCCTGTGATACTCATTTCTTAAAATCAAAATTTACATATAACTAAAATATAAGTTCATATTTTGTTTTCCATTTACGAATCCGGTTGATGGATAATTTATAAATATTTTTATAAGTGGTTTTAATGCATGTTTCGTAGATTTAATTTACGTATTTTTTTTCTTATGAATAAAAGGGGGGAATATATATAGGTTTACCAGGGGTACACCGTACATGTATATAGCTATTTTAAATAACAAGTTAAAAATTTAAATTTTAATTAATATAGTAATTTT
>QANZ01018162.1:0-11097 GCA_003254925.1 Chamaecrista fasciculata
AACAATTTTATTTATCCAAATAATTCCTTAGAGGCGCCACCCTCATATATTGTTTAGGAATTTTATAATTCAATAATTTCCTAACTCTTAGGAACATTATCTGAATTATTTTCCTAATATTTAAATTGTCAATAATTAATCTCATTAATTATATAAATTTATATTTAAATTTGTCCCACAAATCTAAATATGTCATCTGTAGATTAATTAAGACAAGACATAATGTCCCAGACATTTCCTCTGTGTCTTAAATCGTGTCACTCACGTGACCCACGAATTAACCCTAATTCGTGTCCCTTTCAAATGGTGTTCAGTTCTTGCTCGTATGTGACCCAGCAGGCCCCACGTGAAGTTGGCAGCAGGGCATCCCCATGACCTACAAGTTGTGAGCGGACTCTAGCAAGCCATCACAACTACCCAAAACACGTGAGTTATCGTTTTTACTAAAACGACTTAACCTCAGTACCACTGTATCAGAGATCCGATTGTCCTACGATATCTTGGTCATGGACTAGGCACAGGAATGTCATCCATAATCCAAACCACAACTTTCTCGATTCCCTGAGTAAGTCCCAATTCTTGAGTGGCCACTCCTTTTCCTCGACAGACTCATCGAGGGCGCCAGTTAGATATCTCTCATCTAATGAGGGACAAAATCCCATTTTGGCCAATCAACATTCCACAGCAATGCAATCAACCAGACCCGTACTTAGCCCTTATAACTACCCTATTACGGGCAGCGTTATACTAAGCCAAAGACTGACAACTGCAATGCTGAAATAATGATGACCTCAGGTCTAAGGCATCGCTACAGGCGTACTAGGAGAGGCAAGCTGATGACTAAACCCATGCAGGACTCTCCGGGTCAGTCCAGCAACTCGTAACCACCTTACGTAATTGCACCATGACTCTCGTCCCAGCATCTAGTGCGTGCATCTCATGCACCGAGGTCATGCTGGTCTTAGTTCATTTTTGTTCCCACAAAAATAATCGACCAGGGACAAATTTAGATTAATTATCTTATAATTAATCATGGATGTTATCGTAGTAAACATGCTAATAACATGATAACACATTAATTTATCTTCCATAAATTAATAATATGTTCACAACATATTTACATAAAACGATTGGCCCTAGGGCACAATCTCCAACAGTGACAATGCATTTCTGAATAAGATAGGGGGAGCAATTCCTATGGAGAAATTTCTTGTAGAATCTGATATTCATATCCTGACTGATCATATCCTGTGATATCTGATTCTTTGAAATATGCTTTGCTCTGATATGTTTAATATATGACTATGATTCAAACTTGACAAAATTTTTGTCATTATCAAAAAGGGGGAGATTGTTGGGAAATCAAGGAACTCCTATGTGTTTCATATCCTTAAGGATCCGCGAGAGTCTGATTGCATATCCTTTATCGCTGATTTTATTTTGATAATTCACAAAAATTTTGTAATAAATGTTTTATTATTTCTGGAATATTTTGGATTCAAAATATGCTTTAAATATGTGTTATATGGCTGTTGCAAATTGATTTGGAATGATTTAATCATTATTTGTAAGTGTTCAT
The DNA here is from genome assembly GCA_003254925.1 of Chamaecrista fasciculata. Lineage (NCBI taxonomy): Eukaryota > Viridiplantae > Streptophyta > Magnoliopsida > Fabales > Fabaceae > Chamaecrista > Chamaecrista fasciculata. Next base: position 1,580 of record QANZ01018162.1, read on the forward strand.
AATCAGATCCTTATATATATATATATATATATATGGAAATATCCTTGATTGATTGTGCTTTATTAAATGCTTGATTATATCAATTAATGCACATGCTATCTGATTAGGAATAATCATATATGATTTAAATAGTTGCCTAATATGCGAATTCATTAAAGGGAATTAGTTTCCTAACTTGATAATTTTATTTGAGGCAAGGATCTAAATATGGAAAGAATCGTGATTGATTGCGAAAATATTAAATGCTAATCTTTGTGATAATTACATATGCTACTTGTTTTGGAATGTTCTAATCTGATTTAATTAATTGCATATTATATAATTTAAGTGATTAGAATTAGTTTCCTAACTTAAGTATTCTATTTAATGCGAGGGTCTATGTATGGAAACATTTCAAATCCTGATGGGCAGATCCTGGCAGATTGTTGCTGAATCCTTATGAAGTCAAAATACAAATTAAAGTTGTCTACTCAGCAAAACAAACATATATGGAAGTTAAATGATGATGAGCACGAAATTTGAAGAACATAAATGAGAATCATCAATTGGTATCTATTGGAGCTTAAATTCAAATCATTGCCTTATGGAGCTTCCTAGTACATCAACTATATAATGAAGATGAAGCCAAGCGCACAAGTTTAGAGACTACACGACATTTTACAAGCTACTAAGTGCTAAAGAGCTATTCCATACATTTGTTGTATCATTCCTTAGTGGAATTATCTGTGTGATATCCATATCTTTGTGAGAGAACCCAAATCCTTTCAAACCTCATTTTATTTGTTATAAGTTCCCTCCTCCTTCGTGAAACCTATAGTGGTGAGCCGTGTGTGGTTGATATAAGAGGCTTAGGGACTTGAAAAGTGATTCGTTCATTATCCTAGTGGTGGTAGGTTGCCTTCCTCGGTTGTTGTGAAACATTAGGGTGATCCGTGAGTGGTTGTACTGTAAGAGGAGTGTTATAGGAACCTTGATACTACCCGGTGAGGATATTTGTGGGGAAACTGTAAAAGATCCTTAAAACCGTTTGTGGTTATCCTTGGAGAGGTTGGACATCCTTGTATTGGTTAGTTTTGCCCGTGATATAGAACTCCCTTGCTTTGTGCTTGGGGACTGGACGTAGGTTTAAGAGAAAAGCCTTTTATGAGGACTAGTATCTTATTCTGAACCAGTATAAATCTATGATGTCATCTCTCTCTCTTAACTATTTATTATTCCGCAATTTATATTTGAGTTAAGTTTTGAAAAGGTTTTGATAAAACTGTTGTTAAGGAGATAAAACTGTTTTTCAAGGAAACGAGTTTTTTTAGAGGAATTGAGCTGTTTCTAAAAAAGAGAATTACTCGCTGAAGGAACTGAAAGCTTTGTGAACGAACTGAACGTTTTCGTGAAGGAACTGAAGTTCTTCTGTAAAGGAACTGACTTTTATTAAACCCTCTGGTTAAGGAAGTGAACTTTCAGTAAGGAACTGCTTTTATATAAGGAACTCCTTAACAGTTTGCGAAAAAGTTTTCAGATCCTATTCACCCCCCTCTAGGATCTCCTTGTGCATTTTGTCTAACAAAACTTATAACTTAATATTTTAAAAATTAAATTAAACAATTTAACATTTTTTAAAGATTAAATAATTAATTTGCTCAAAATATTACATCTCCTCCCCTACAATAGATTTGGATGTTTCGATTATTTTGAACTAGTTAATGATAATATACCTAATTTGATCATGTACAATATATATTTCTTTTTTTCTTTTCTTTTTGGTACAAGCACAATACATATTTCACCTTTACCTAACCAGAAAACCAAAATGAAGCATCTAGCAAAAATTATTGATAGAACCAAGAGTATGCAATGTGCATGCATATCCAGTTCAGTAATAGTTTTCGTATATAAGTAGCATATGCAAGTTAGGATTACACATATTAGTGGAAATTGACAAATTAAAGCTATTATTGATTATTTGATTAATTAATTTAGTTCTTACCATATTCGGGTCTGAATCCACACAGAAAAGAAAAGACGGCAAATGTATAGATGATGATCCACTTGTCAAGAAATTTAACTACAACTAATCATTTTCAACAGTTCTTTGATAGTTACACAACTAGCTAGGGGTGTATTAAATTAATTCAAGTGCTTAATTATTAGCTAACTGTTCGTTTGAAAAAGTTGGTATCTATAAATTGAAGTACACAAGTTATCTGGCTAGTAAACTTGTTGATATGAACTTGTTTTTTTTCTTTTTTTTTTTTTTTTCTCCAAGGTATCCAAGGGTCTGCTGCTAGCTAATTAGTTGCTGCATACATAAGGCGGGATTCGAACCCCCGACCTTGCTTAATCGACCTAATGAGTTAGACCACTAAGCCAACCAAGCTTGGTTGAACTTCTTCTTTTTTATTTTCTAAACTAAAACAATGTAAAGTAATTAAAATTAAATAGCATATATGGTAATTGGAGATTGTTTTAGTCAATTAATTGATTGCCAATTAATGACTCATGAAGCAATATAGAAATTACAAAAGCGATATTAAATTAGAATATATATATATATATATATATTATAAGAACTAAATTGAAGCTATATGTAATTAAGGTTTGTCGCTAGGATTTTTTTTAAATAGATTGTTTTACGTTAGCAGGGATATATGAAAATAACAATAATAAGACAAAGTGTAAATTTGATCTCATATCTTTTGCTCAATTTCCAGTTTTGTCCTATATCCTTTTTTGTTGAATTTTGGTCTCATATCTTTGAGTCAGGTACCAATTTGGTCTCATATCTTCTTTTGTTGTAGATTTGATCCCATATCTTTAGGTCAATTGCAGAATTGGTCCTATATCTTTGGGTCAGGTTTAAAAGTAGTTTCATATCTTTACAAAAGGATCAATTAATGATTGACCCTTTTACAAAGATATGGGACTAATTATGCAACCTGACTAAAAGATATGAGACCAAATTAAGACCTTTTGCAAAGATACGAGACCAAAAGTACAACAAAAAAAGATACAGGAACAAATTGAAAACTAATCAAAAGATATGGGACTAAATTTACACTTTAGCCTAATAATAAAGTTATTATAAGACTATCTATAAAATTTATAAATTTTCAAGTGCTTTAAGTGTATACGTTGGCCAAACAAAAAAAAAAAAACAAAGGAACTTACCTATCATACGAGCCAACTTATTTAACTCACATGTCAATATATTTTATATTTTATTTTTACCTTTTAAGTTTTAATACCACAAAGTAATCATATTATCCTATAATAATTTATGAATGACTAAACTCTACTTTCTAAATGCTTAAGCGGTATGTTTTTAATTATTTGAGTAAACTAACAATTTAGTCCCTAAAAGATCACCGAGTTGATAATTTAGTCCTTAAAAGATTAAAATATACAATTTAGTCTCTGAAAGATCAAAATGATATATTAATTAGGCTTTTTGTAGATTAAATAGTATACTGTTTTGATCTTTTATGGACTAAATTTGTATTTAATCTTTCAGGGACTGAGTTGTTAGTTGAGTGATTTCTCAGGGACAAAATTGTGAATTTACTCTTTTTATTTTTATTCTTTTGTGGGAGCTTACGGCTTAAGGGAAATGATCCTCTGCAGTGCTGCACCTTCTGTAGTACTGCAAGGACCAATAGAAGCTCGCCACATGTACACCACTATACACATGGCGGATTCTTATTAATCCCTGCAGTATTGCAGAAAGTGAAGTACTGTATAGTATCCACTTTCGCAGCTTAAGCGGTATTTGACGTGCCTAAAACGAGGTACATTAGATTAGACCTATAATGCATCTTCCAATGCATTTAAAATTAAATTTAACTAACCAAGTTTGGTTGGCCTAGTGGTCAAGCTCACTAGGTCGCTTAAGCAAGGTCGGGGGTTCGAATCCTGTCTTGTGTATGCAGCAACCAATTAGCCAGCGGCAGACCTTTAAATGGAGTACAGATTCGCGGAGGATTAGTCCTTGGCCTGTCGGACTGGGGGATACCTTAGGAAAAAAAAATTAAATTTAACTTTTTTTAAATGATCTCCATGTATGTATTGTAGTGGGTGAGTCTATATAAGTGGGATAGTGGGATTAATCGATTCGTCAGTTGTTCGCATTTACAACTATACAAAAAGTTCTTTTTTTCCGTAGAATACAACAACTAGACAAATAGTTGAATGAATCAAATTAGATCCCACCGCGTTTAAGACATCAATTATTTTTTCTTGGCTTAAGTGCACTTTTGGTCCCAATACTATGACTAAGGTTTCAATTTGGTCCCATAACTATTTTTGTTGCAGATTTGGTCCCAAACCTTCACAAAAAGTTTCACCGTTAGTCCCCTGGTCACTTCCGTCCAATTTTCGCCGTTAAGTGTGACGTGGCAGTCTGACTGGGATGCTGACGTGGCAAAATCAAATGAGATGGAGTAAGTTAGGATCAATATGTAACATTTCATAACTTCTCTGGACTGAACGCATAATTTTATCCCAAATGAATTGCCTTCTTCTTCTTCTTCGTTTTCTTCTCCTTGTTCATCGTCTTCGTCGCCTCGTGGTTTGAAGGTAAAGGATTACAAACACCACTCAAGAGCCCAAGCTTAGTTAGCAAATTTAAGACGAATGCTGTTTAATCAGTTTTGAGCTACAATACAGTGAATCAAAACCTACGAAATGGGCAAAATTTGCATTTCTATTGAAAAAAAGAAAAATCAGATTGACTATCTTAAACCTTGCCAAAGGGATCCTAATGATTCAAAAAGAAAGGGGAAACAAAAATAATAGATAAACCTGCAAGACGCCATAGGTAACGAGGGTGACCATGATTCCGGCCACGGCGAATGCCCCTTTCCAAAGCTTGTTGTCTCTCCAATTTCCGGCAATAGAAGAAGGCGTAATTTCCGCCATAACCTATAATATATATTTCGCGGCTATAGTCGATAAAAAGAAGCTGAGTAATGAAGGCGGAAGCCTAAACTTGAGATCAAATCAAACGCAACGGAACATGAAAGCATTTTCCATCAAAAGTGAAAATGTTGAACTGAGAAAGAGAGAGTCACTGATTGAGAGAGAAGAAAAATGAAGATAATCAATCAAAAGGAGAAAGAAGACGGACACATATGGCCGTCGTCAAGAGTTCTCCGGCACCGAGGCGACGAAGACGATGAACAAGGAGAAGAAAACGAAGAAGAAGAAGAAGAAGAAGGCAATTCATTTGGGATAAAATTATGCGTTCAGTCCAGAGAAGTTATGAAATGTTACATATTGATCCTAACTTACTCCATCTCATTTGATTTTGCCACGTCAGCATCCCAGTCAGACTGCCACGTCACACTTAACGGCGAAAATTGGACGGAAGTGACCAGGGGACTAACGGTGAAACTTTTTGCGAAGGTTTGGGACCAAATCTGCAACAAAAATAGTTATGGGACCAAATTGAAACCTTAGTCATAGTATTGGGACCAAAAGTGCACTTAAGCCTTTTTTCTTTTATAATGGCAGATTTTGTCTCACTTGAAATCACGAGGTGCACGGGCTCCACGGGCATAGCGAGACGCGAGAACATAGGGATAAAAATATAAATTGACTAAAATTATATTTTAGGTTCCCATTTATTAGTAGTATGATTAACTTTAATAATATATATATATGTTGTAATTAAGATAACATATTATTAGTATTATATATGTCAAAACCTTAAATTAGTCTCAAATATGTATGAGGGAGAATTTAAATCAGTCCTAAATATTTTATTTATTTCAAACTGGTCCTACATGTTTCTATCAGTTTTTTTAAATTGGTCTCAAATTATTGAACTAGGTCATATTTTTCTCATTTTAAACTAACTTTGAAAGAGACAAATTCATAGTCCATGTTACTTTCGACGAATTATTTCTGTATCTAGTTAGAGTCGTTAACAAATAAAGTCAAATCAAATCCAATAAATGGGTTGCTCTTGTTCGTTTCACGGTCAAATGAATGATTTTGGTTATATTTCTCTCGGTTGCAAGTACGAATGCAACGATTTCGAAACTATTTATTAACTCTTGAAGAGTTTTTTCTCAGTCTAATTAAAACTACCAGCAAATGAGGTCAAATTACGGCTCAAGAGTAGGTTTGAGATTATATTTCCAAGATTTTTCATTTTTAGTCCCAAACTTTATTTTGGGGCGCAATTTGAACTCGTTTGCTAACGGTCTCAATAAGATAGAGAAAAAACTCTTCAAGATTTAACACATAGTTTTGAAATTGTCATATTCAGATTTGAAATGAGAAAAATATAGAACTAGCTTAACTCGTTTAACTATGAAATGAACAATATATTTTCAAGACCTGATTTGACCTCATTTACAATTGACTCGGGAAAACCAACCCATAATCACATTTGAATTTAAAATAGCCTTCGAAATATATGACCACATTCAGTAATTTGACACCAATATAAAACAAATGAAATATTTGGAATCAATTTGAAATCTTCCCTATACATTTAGACCCAATTTAGATTTTTTCTTTTTATATATTTAATTTTGTTCGTACATTATTAACTTAATTAAATTTTAAAGAGAATCACTGATAATAAATAAATAAATTACAAGAAACCAGATTACGGTGAAAAATCTAAAAATAAAAAAACTAAAAACAATGATATAAATAAAATATAATTTTAGTCAATATAATAATCGTAATAATAAAGTAACAAAAAAAAAAAGAAATCTTATTATTCCTGAGTTTATACCGGGTCAACTAATCATTGTCTGAATAATCAAAATAAATGATTTGGTCCTTAAAATATTTCAATTATCAATCATTTGGTCTCTAGTGATGATTTGGTTCCTAAATTTAAACTAATTTTATTTTTTTTATCACTATTTTTGCACTAAATTAATACTATTTGATCCACGAATTAATGAATTTGAACTAAGTATATGCTTTTTGGTCCCAAAATTTATTATGAATTAATATTATTTAATCTCTAAATTTAAACTAATTTTATATTTTTTTATTTTTAATTTATATTAAATTTATATTATTTGATCCCTAAATTTATACTTTTCTATTTTTGAATTTGACCAGAGATAGATCGTTAACAAGTTCAATGATTTAAGAATTGAGTATTTTTTTATTTAGAAACTAATATTAATTAACTCGATGTAAATTGAAGAATTAAAAAAATAAATTTTTTTTAACGAAAAAAATGTACAAATCATTGATTGATCGAGTTGAATGTGTAATGGAAATTCATTGAATATTCTTGCCGAAAATACGTGTTTTCTAATACGAGAGTCAAAGCACATTATTATGGTACTGTTCGAGTCTATTAATTTGGCCTCCTTCGATCGACTTCCATCTGGATTGCAAGCACATAATTTGATATACTCTAAACTATATATATATATATATATATATTCGTTTTTCTTTAAAAAAAAAAAGATTCATTTGGATTTTAGTTATTAATTTAATTAAATATATGTTGCTAAAACTTTAAAGAAGCTTCGATGGTTAAAAATATGATTTTGAGGATTGTACATCCTGTACAAAAATATTGATATATCCATAAATACTAAGAGAAAATTTATTATTTGATATTTTGGGTTTATGTGGAGTCAGCTAATCAATTTTTAAATAATTAAAATAGATTATTTGATCTTCAAAATATTTTAAATGTCAATTATTTGATCTTTAGAGATGATTTGGTAATTGAATCTGAATTTAATTTTATATCTTTTGGTTTTTAAATTTGTATTAAATTAAGGATAAATTACATAGACGGTCAATGTGGTTTGACCCATTTACAAAAGGGTCCATGTGGTTTAAAACCTGGCAAATAAGGGTCTGTGGTTTGCTCCCTTAACAAAAAGGGTTCTGAAGTATATTTCCGTTCAAATTTTGATAGAAATCTTGGCTAAAATACTATTTTAAGACCCTAACTATTAATTTTTATGCGTTTAACTCCCTATTTATACGAGAGAAGAGTTTTGACACACAAAAAAAAGTTTCATAGTTATAGTTACTAGGAGTGTACACCTTGGGCCCGGCCCGGCCCGGCCAAACCCAGCGGACCCGGCCCGGCTCGAGGGTGTTCGGACCAGGTCCGGGTCTAGTGTCTCTAGACCCAGCCTGGCTCAGGGTACCCCTACTTTTTTTAAAAAAAAAAAAATTTTTACTATACATATTTATAGTTTATATTACTAAATATTTTTTTAATTATAAGAAATACATATCTATTACTATTTTTATCAATTATATATTAAAAATATACATAAAATATATATTTAATCTTGATTAAATCAACATTTTTTTAACAATTACGTCAAATTAAATGTCTTTATTAATAAAAACATCATTAAATTGATCCAAAATTAATTGTTTTACCAATATATACAAGTTAAAATATATATAGAATAAATAAATAATTTTTAAATAAAAGAAAATGGCCCGGTCGGACCCGGTGGCCCAGCCCGGCTCGGCCTGGGTTTGTACTGGGCCGGGTCTCGAGCCGGCCAGAAACCCGGCCCGGCCCGTGTACACCCCTAACAGTTACGGTCTTAAAATAGAATTATAGCTAAGATTTCTGTCAAATTTCATACAAATAGGGAATCAAACACATAAATATTAAATGTTAGGGTCTTAAAATAATATTTTAGCTAAGATTTCCGTCAAAATTTGGACGAAAATATACCTCAGGACCCTTTTTGTTAACAGAGTAAACCACATGCCCTTATTTGCTACTTTTTAAACCACATAGACCCTTCTTGTAAATGAGTCAAATCACATGATCTTCTGTGTAACTTACCCTTAAATTAATACTTTTTTGCCCTTAAATTTATACTAAATTTTTATCTTTTAGTCTTTGAATTCAATTCAAGAACCACATTGTGATAATTATAATAATTTAAGGACTAAATAGTATATTTTAATTCTTTAAGAATAATTAATTGTTTCGTTATAAATCTAAAGAAAAAATAATTACTTGTCTCTAAAATTAATAAATATTTAAATTGTACGAACCTCTAATTTAGGAGGTAAGTCTTTTTAGACAAACTGTCTTCATTATTCAAGTATTTTTATAATCGGTGTCAAATGTCAATATATTTTTTTACAAACTTAATCATAGATAATGACATGAGTACTGCTATGTTCATTTAAGGCTAAAAAATTAGAACAAAACTAACCTATACAATCGTAATAATTGAAATTGAAAAATAGACCTCCTTAATAGAATGTATTTTCTAAAAGGCTTAAGTGCACTTTTGGTCCCAATACTATGACTAAGGTTTCAATTTGGTCCCATAACTATTTTTGTTGCAGATTTGGTCCCAAACCTTCGCAAAAAGTTTCACCGTTAGTCCCCTGGTCACTTCCGTCCAATTTTCGCCGTTAAGTGTGACGTGGCAGTCTGACTGGGATGCTGACGTGGCAAAATCAAATGAGATGGAGTAAGTTAGGATCAATATGTAACATTTCATAACTTCTCTGGACTGAACGCATAATTTTATCCCAAATGAATTGCC
>QANZ01018162.1:11474-24370 GCA_003254925.1 Chamaecrista fasciculata
TCTTAAAAAAAAAAAAAACCAGCACTTCATTTTATCATATTTAATCAAATAATTTGTAAATCAGATATTTGGTTCACAAATTAAAGAAATGAAAACTAATAGAACTTGAGCATTACGCACGAAATAATTAATAATATGATCATATTCACTTAAATATCATATATTATACTAAAATATAAAACATGAAAAGTATATAACAACGAACTTAAATAAGTTCCTATTAATTAGCTAGTTTAATACTTCATTATATTATTTCTTAAAAATAAAAAAATATCCTTCAATTAAATGATGATGTCATTTTTGATATATTAATTAGTTTAATTGAATTGTTTGACTTTGAGTCTCTTTCTATTAAATGTAATTTATGTGACACCCACATTCACATAAGAATAGGCCTATAAATTGGTGTCACACAAAGCATACACAACAATTAGCAATAAACAAGAAAGAAAGAGAGAGAGAAACTAAAGAGAATTAGGCAATAGGCAAAGTTCTTAACATGGAGCACTTATACCTTAGCCTCCTCCTCCTCTTTGTCTCTTTCATCTCCCTCTCCTTCTTCTTCCTCTTCTACCGACACCGGTCCCTATTTTCCGGCCCGAACCTCCCACCCGGGAAGATTGGGTACCCGATGATCGGGGAGAGCTTTGAGTTCTTGTCCACCGGGTGGAAGGGCCATCCGGAGAAGTTCATCTTCGACCGGATGGCTAAGTTTTCCTCCCAAGTATTTAAAACGTCCATTTTGGGCGAGCCGGCCGCAGTGTTTTGCGGGCCGGTATGCAACAAGTTCTTGTTTTCCAACGAGAACAAGCTCGTGACGGCTTGGTGGCCGGATTCTGTAAACAAGATTTTTCCGACGTCGCTTCAGACAAATTCGAAGGAGGAGGCCAAGAAGATGAGGAAGATGTTGCCTCAGTTTTTGAAGCCTGAAGCATTACAACGTTATATTGGGATCATGGATGGTCTTGCTCAAAGACACTTCGCTTCAGGATGGGAAAACAAGAAGGAGGTCACTGTCTTTCCTTTAGCCAAGAGGTGAGTGATTGTTAGTGTATTGTATTTTTGTTGTTTCTAGACGTCATGGTATTAATAATTAATGATTCCTAATTATTAGTCATTAATGCTAAAAATTTGTTTTGAAATAGGTTTTTTTTTAAAGGTTTCAGAAAAGTTTTTGTTAAGAATTTATGGTTACATCAAATGAGATGAAAATGATGGTTTTAAATTTAAATATTCTTATATTTAATCTGATTAACTATTTTAATATTAATACAAAGGTTAAATATAAGAATATTTTAAATTATCTAATAATAGTATTTTATATTTAATCTAAAGAACTTAATAAAATAATTTTAAAAAATTACTATTTATTAGATAATTAATTATTAACTTAGTCATTTTTCAATTATTTGTATTATTGTTGATTTCTAACTTAAGATAATTGAGTGATCTAATCATTGAAAACTGACTAAGTTAATAATTAAGTCTCCAAAAAATTAAAATATATAGTTTAATTTTTTTAAAAAATAAAATAATATATTACTTTCAAGCAAAAAGAAAAAGAAAAAAAGGTATACTCTTTTTAATATTTACGATGTTAATTTGCGTATTTCAATATTTAAAAAATTGAGTTATTAGTATATCAAATTATTAATTAGTCTATACTAAGATTAATTGTAACTTGTTAAAACAAATATTTAAATTATGCATAAATATGTACAAATTATTTCTAAAGAGTTAAAATCTCAATTTTTTTTTGAATATTTAGAATTATTTAACATCAAATTAACACGGCTTGAAAATAATTAAAAGGAGATAGACCCTAATTAATTTAATTTGGTGATTTTGTTATTTGAATACGAAACGACGCAGGTACACGTTCTGGTTGGCATGTCGTATATTCCTAAGCGTGGAGGATCCAGCACACGTGGCTCGATTCGCAGAGCCGTTTAACCTATTAGCTTCGGGAGTGATATCGATTCCTATAAACTTACCAGGCACTCCCTTCAACAAAGGCATAAAGGCTTCAGTTGTAATAAGGAAGGAGCTTTTGAAAATCATCAAACAGAGAAAAGTGGAATTGGCTCAAAACGCAGCGTCGTCTACACAAGATGTTTTGTCTCACATGCTTACAACTGCTGATGAAGACGGTCGTTTTATGACGGAGTTGGATGTAGCCGACAAGATCATGGGACTTCTTATTGGAGGACATGATACTGCTAGTGCTGCTTGTACCTTCATTGTTAAGTTCCTTGCTGAGCTCCCTCATATCTATGATCAAGTCTACAAGGGTAATAATATATTATATATATAAAACATAATTCCTTATTACTAATTAATATTAGTGTGTTTGATTTCATTTCATTCATTAATTATAACTTCATATATATAATATATATAGAGAGAGAGAAAAAAAAACTTTAATATATGGTTCTTGAATTTCCACCGAGTCAACAAATAAATTATTGAATAATCAAAATTAATACACAATTTGGTCCCTGGAATATTTTAATGGTAAACTATTTGATCCTTAGTATCGATTTGGTACTTAAATTTGAATTGATTTTATATTTTTTGATCTATTAATTTATAAAAAATTGATACAAAAAATTAGTTGATTTAGTATAAATTCACGGATCAAATGGTAGGTTATATATATATATATGAATATAATAAAAAAAATCATGTGTTTTTTGGTCTAATTTTGAGTCATGTTTCAATTTTAATTTTTAGATTCTACTAATTTGTGGTCAAAATTACATTTTGATCCTTGATATTTGTCTTAAGTCTCATTATTGGTCTTTAATATTTTTTGATTTGATGCTGATTCTTAATATTTTTCAAAATTTTCACCATTAGTCTTTGATTATTACTCCATGGCCAAACTTTTGTTAAATATTAACGGTTATAGAATAAACAAAAAATTAAGGCCCAAAACAAAACTTAAGGCAAATATTTGGAATATAAATGAAGTTTTGACAAAAAATAAAAAACCTCTCCTATTATTTTATTAATTTTTTCTCTCTCCTCCCTCTCTCTCACCCTTTCTCTCTCTCATCAGGCTTCCACCTCTCTCTCTCTCTCCCCTTTCAAACTCTCATCCTTCTCATCTCTCTCTCTCTCTCATCTCTGTCTTTCCCTCTCACTTTCTTATTTGACTTCTTATGTGACTTCCATTTTGTAAATATTGTGTTACTTGTGTTATTGGTTAAAGACTTATAGTCCCAACCACTCTATAATAGTTTATATTAGACATTAGTAAAATGTCGTCATTAACTCCTTATTTTGAACAATATATTTTGTGATCGTGACTTAATCCATATTGTCTCTAAAGTGGAAATATTTGCCACTTTCATCATTCTCAAATCTCAATTCTCCGACGAATATGATATCCTCTCATATTTTTAAGTCACCTCTTAATGGTAATTTACATACATGCATGTTTACGCTTTTTTTTTTTTTAATATATTTCTTTTTAAAGCTTATTAAATCTATTTCTTTTTAAAGCTTATTAAATGATGTTGTCTTATCTTTTCTCCACGTATTTAATCTCACAATTAACCGACCCCACTACGCATTTAATAAGCTTCTTGTTAATGAAAGCATTTAAAAAAAAAACAAGGTCAAATGACACTTTTGGTCTCGTAACTTTTTTTATTGTACTTTTGGTCCAATATCCTTGTAAAAGGTTGCAAATTTGGTCTGTATTTTGGTCTCATATCTTTTGGTCAAGTTTCAGAATTGGTCTCATATTTTTATAAAAAATTTTACCATTAGTCCCACCCGATCCAAATATATGAGACTAATTCTGCACTTGACCTAAAGATATGAGACCAATTCTACAACCTGACCCAAAAATATGAGACCAAAAGTACAACAAAACAAGTTATGGGAACAAATTAAGACATAAGTAAAAGTTATGAAACAAAAAAAGCACTTTGGTAACAAAAAAAAAAACAAAAAACATTTTTTTTTGAAGAAAAAAATTAGGCAGTTATTTAATTGTTTTTCCTTTTTGTTTAATTAATTAGAACAAATGGAGATTGCAAAATCAAAAGCAGCAGGAGAGCCGTTGAATTGGGATGACATACAAAAGATGAAGTATTCATGGAACGTAGCTTGTGAAGTAATGAGACTTGCCCCTCCACTCCAAGGTGCTTTTAGGGAAGTCCTCAATGACTTTATCTTCAATGGCTTCTCAATTCCAAAGGGTTGGAAGGTACTAATTTAAACACACACATATATAACTTTTATTATATTTGAAAATAAAAAAATAAAATTTGAGAAGTTAGTTAATTTCTGTTCATTTATTCTTAATGTTAAGGTTAAAAAACAAATAAGCAAACTAACAATTTGGTTTCTAAAAGATTGTCAAGTTGACAATTCGAACTTCGAAAGATTGAAATACATAGTTTAGTCCTAGACCTGTTAATTAATCTTTTTCATGAACTAAATAGTATATTGTTTTAATCTTTCAGAGACTAAAGAGTATACATACTATTTTAATTTTTCAAGAACTAAATTATTTATTTCAATCCTTCAAATACCAAACTGTCAGTTTACTAATTTAAACACATAAAAATATCACTTTTTAAATTTAAAATTCTAAAATTATTAAAAATAAAAAATTTTTTCTTATATTTTAAAATAAAAAAATAAAATTCGAGATGGTAGTTAATTTATTTGTTTATTTATTCTTAAATTAAGGTAAAACCAAATGACTAAACTAACAATTTGGTATCTAAAAAATCGCTGAGCTGACAACTCAGACCTTGAAATATTTAAATATACAGTTTAGTCCGCAAAAGAATCAAAATAATATACTTGTTAATTAATCTTTTGCTTGAACTAAATAATATACTGCTTTAATTTTTCAATATATATACTGTTTTAATATTTCAGGGACTAAACTGCTTACTTCAAGTCTTTCATGGATCTAAGAAAGACTTGGTTGGAAAGCAATTTAATTAATAATTAACCTCTAATCTTGTTTATGTATATATGTACGTATAATTGTATTGGAGTGCAAATTCAACTCACAAGAACACATAATTCTTTTAACTAGGGACTGAACTGTTTATTTCAATCTTTCATGGAATTAAGAAAAACTTGGTTACATTGGAAAGATATTTACTTGATGATTAATCTCTAATTAGCTTGTTTATGTATAGTTGTATTGGAGTGCAAATTCAACACACAAGAACGCAGAATTCTTCCCAGAACCAGAGAAATTCGATCCAAAGAGATTTGAAGGGAATGGACCTGCACCTTACACTTTTGTACCATTTGGAGGAGGCCCACGTATGTGTCCTGGAAAAGAGTATGCTCGTCTTGAGATTCTCATCTTCATGCATCACTTAGTCAAACGTTTCAAGTTTGAAAAAATCCTTCCTCATGAAAACATCGTTGTTGATCCTTTGCCTTTCCCTGCCAAAGGCCTTCCTGTTCGTCTTTTTCCTCATCAAAGTTAAATTGTATTAAGACTTCTTGAGTTTTCGGTCGAGGGAGGGCAGAAAGCAAGATTTTGAGTTTTGAATTGTGTTCATTCACTTATGACTCCTGAATTTTAAAATTTGACGGAAAAATCCTTTTAATTTTTAATTGAGTAAACTACTAAATTGGTCCCTGGATTATTGGCTCGTTGACAGATTGGTCCCCGAATTTAGAAAATTGACAAATAGATCCCCGAATTTTTCTAACGAGTCAAATAGGTCCCCGAATTTTTCTAACATTTGTCAAATAGGTCCTTTTGTGCATGTTATTCGGGGACCTATTTGACTAACATTAGAAAAATTTGGGGACCTATTTGACTTGTTAGAAAAATTCGGGGACCTATTTGTCAATTTCTTAAATTCGGGGACCAATCTGTCAGCGAGCCAATAATCCAGGAACCAATTTAGTAGTTTACTCCTTTATAATTTTCCTCACTTAAGATCCTTAAATAGCTTAACTTTTACTCAAAACTCTAGGGTCCTAAGTGAATAAAATTGAAAGTTCAAGGTTCTACCTATCAAATTTCAAAATTGATGGATTTTAAGTGAGCACTGAAAAAACTTATAGGTGTTTTCTGTCCTGACTTAAAATTCAAGAGATTTTAGTGCAATTTAATCATATATATATATATATATATACACATGCATGCAGCTTAATGACCTCTAATTAGGAAAACAAAAGTTGAAAACTTTGTACTTCTTAAGGGGTCAAGTGAGAATTAATATGTTTACAACGTAACCGTCTCATAAAAATTTGAATTTGGATTTTCTACGGTACTTCAAGGTGCAGTAAAGCATATAACATACTTTTTCCACTGCGTTTTCAAGTACTTAGGAGATCTTCATTCTTAAATTTGCCATAAGTTTAATTAATACATACTTTGCCTTTTTCATTTGTCTTTTACTTTGTTCACATGAATGATGAATGAGAATATAATGCATGTATACAAACATATGTAGTACTATATATATATATATATATCATGTTGTAATTTGTTTGTTTAATTTGTTCGGGTTTGTGGGAGTTGTTTATATCTCTATGGATTGTTTTCCCGAATTCAAAATGAAAAGAAACTCGTATATACTTGTCTAGCTTTCAGCTGTTAGCCCATATGTGTTTATATATATATATACACATACTATATTATATAATATGTTGTGAGATCTTTTGATACTTTCTCTCCCAAATCATATAACAAAATAAATCTTGAAACTAAATGTTAAAATAAAGAACAAACAATTGTTTCCCACTATTCCATGGCAACAAACAATTCTCACTGCTTTTATCATGCATGATATAGGAAAATAAAAATAAATTTTTTCTTATTATACAATATATGACAAAATAACAGCTTTTGCTAAAATTCTAAATTTTTATAAATTTAAAATTTAAACTAATATTTACATGTCTATTATTATTATTATTATTATTATTAGTTTGGATAGAAATATTTACATGTCTATTAAAACGTGTATATTATGAAGAGTACAGTCTTATATCGTGAACTGAGTTTTATAATTGGCTACATAGTATTATGAAGTTAAACAAGTTATTTTATAGATATTATGTCGTTCATTAATGAGTTAATATTTTAATTGACATGTAAATAAATTTTATTTTTATATTAAAAAATTACTAAGAAATTTTAAAACTTTGTCAAATAAAAAATTAAAAATGATTTATTATGATTATCTTTAATAAAAAATATATTTATGTTGTATGAGGTAGAATTTAAATTAGTCATAAATATTTTATTTATTTTAGATTGGTCTTACATATTTTTACAATTTTTCAAATTGCTCTAAAACAGCTGAATGTGGTCATATGTCTCTCATTTCAAACTATGTTCGACTGCGGAGAATTTATAATTACATTTTACTTTTAACGAGTCATTTCACTATCCAGTTAGAGTCGTCAGCAAATAAGGTCAAATCAGTGCCTACAAGTGGATTGTTTATTTCCCGGTCAAATGAATGAAATTGGTTATTGTGATATCTTGAAATTTTAGAGATTGATTTAGAAATTTTAAGAAAAATCATTTAAAGCCATTGGACTATAAAATTGGATTTTTAGATGTCATGTTTGGAGCCTAGATGTTTTTTAAAGATTGTGATAAAGATTTGGGAGCGAACAAGATTAAATAAAATCTTATTGGAGTTTGTTTATTTTGGATTTGACATGTGATATCTTTGAGTGATAAATAAAAATTGATAGAGATAAAATATTCAAAAATAAATTAAATATTTTGAAACTACTCTTTGGAACGAACCCAACCATATAAGTATTCTTGAGAAATTTTTATTTTATTTTATTTTTTAGATGTACAAAGACTAAGTTAGCATAAGCTAAATGTTTGGAAGGTAAAACTGTATTTTTTCACTTTACTTTTAGAAAAGGAAATTTGATTCTCTCCACTCTGCCAAATTGCCATGTCAGCACTAATATCTTTTAAAAGATTTCAAATCGGTCCACCCTCTAGTTTTAATTAGAAACAAATAACACAATGAAAGGATACCCAATGTAAATTGAAGATACCCACACGAGAAACCGGGTCAGAATATCGAACTCGAAATCACATCCCACAACAAATGTCACCTCTGGAGAAGAAGAACAATGAGTGTCTAAAGGTTTTCACACTATCCTTTTGTCAAGAACTCTCACCCCAATCACACGTTGCTTTCACTTCACCTCACTCATGTCTTGCACTTTTTTTGCACTTCCAAAAATAACCGCAAGAATGCAACGTGGATGACTAAGCCAAGTCAGTTTTTGCTCTTAGACTTAGTGGGGTGTAGAAAATATTTTTCAAAATAATTAAAAATTTATTCTGATAGATTTTCCCTAAAAAAACTCATCCCACTTTCCTTGGCCAATAATTAAAATAATGAATTGATATACTTTATAATAATATTTAATTATTATTATGTCATATTTGACTGGGTCCAAACCACCAACGATGCACCCATTTGCCACATCTCCCACTCACACTTGGTGGATTGTGGGATTGTGTGATAATAGTCTTGTCACGCCTGATATCCCGAAAGGAATGTCGTTTATTACTTTTGAAAAAGGATTCGCCACCAAATTTTTATAAAAAAATTGGAAAAATTATTAAAAACAATTTTCGAAAATAACTTCGAAATGCTGGTGGATAAGGCTAAAATTTGAAAACTGGTTTCGAATCAAAGACGGGTTCGGGAGTCATTTGAGTTGTGGGGAAGGTGTTAGGCACCCCACAACACCCATCCAAAGGACCGTTACCCTGAGATAACTATACAAAAATTAAATGGCTTCAAACATTAAAAATTAATCATCCAAACAAAGATAAAAAAAAAAACAAATCACACATAAAAGAAAAGGAAAATAAAAAAAAAGAGACAAAGATAATTATTAAAACAAAAACAAAAGCAAAACAAAAGTAAATATTTACAAAGATTGGACTTGACTTAGGCGGTGCCTAAGGCCTACATACCCGGTTAGGGGATCAAAGCCCACGCAATTCGAAAATCACACACAATGAGAAGGGAAGAGAAAACTTAAGTGGGCATCCTCGCATTCTCCACAGTTTAATTTAACTTAAGACATTGGGAGAATAAACACACAAGTCATACAATGAGAGAGACGGAAAGCACGTACCTTGGGGTCTTCTGGTAAAATCCCCAAGATTAAGGGTACTCAGAAGTAACCCTCTAAAAAGTAAAATAAAATAAAAAAAAAAACTATTCTAGGGAATCCTATCTTAAAGTCCTACCCATGATGCAAAATAAGACATAAAATTAATAAAAAAACATTTTTTTGTTGAAGAGAAATCATGAATTTTATCCCAAATGTCACAACAAAAACCCAATTGATTAAATTAGTGATAATGATTTTAGTTGTGAAAATTCCGAATTTAATCTAAATTTTCTTCAAGTATTTTTGTCTATTTTCTTTTTTATTTTTCTGCACATAAATGATAAAAAAGAGAAAAGAAAAATAAAATAAAATGAAATAAGAAACATAATTTTATTTTTTTTTTTTGTATATGAAAAGAAAGAAAATTAAAAGAAAAAAAAAAGAAATCTTTTTGTTGTTTTTATTTTTTATAAAAAGAAAAAAAGAAAAGAGAGAAGAGAAGAAGAAGAAAAGAAACGTGGGGGAAAAGATAAAAAATGGAAAATGTGATAATTTCTCTTTGCTTCCCCCAAAATCTTGACCTCTTGTAATTAGGTCCTTTCCCTATGATGATAGGAATCAAAACGCCATTTTTGAAAAGGATAGGTGGAGTTTAAGTGTGATTTTGCTCAAGGGACTAAAATCTATCAAAACAATAAAGTGATTCAAAAGAAT
Organism: Chamaecrista fasciculata; assembly: GCA_003254925.1. NCBI lineage: Eukaryota > Viridiplantae > Streptophyta > Magnoliopsida > Fabales > Fabaceae > Chamaecrista > Chamaecrista fasciculata. The sequence continues at coordinate 21,297 of QANZ01018162.1, forward strand.
TGAAAACGCATTTGGGGAATGAATCACCCATTGTTCTCATAAAAAACCATCACTAGTTTTGATAAGATGAAGTAAGAACTCAAGAAGAAAAATGCAAGGTGAACACAAAAGAAATAGTCTTTGAATTTGAAACCCTCACCTTATTGAGTCTTTTTGTGAAAAATGAACTCACACTTCTCACTCTAAAAAACTCACTCACAAACTCCTCTTTTTTTTTTCCCAGCAAAAATGCGTCCTCCCTTCCTATTATCCAATGCCATCTTTATTTTGATCATGAAGATTGTGAGTCATCACCTACCATGAATGCTCAATTAATTCCAAATCAAAAATTGGAGTTGGCTTTTTAGAAAATGCCTTGCTTTTGTCCTCTAAAGAAATATGATTGCCAATCTCATTTAATTGAATCGAAAATGCAATTAAATAAGATTCATTGACCATGAAATTTCCTTGTTAGGGTGGTAGGACTCCCCTCCATTTTGCTCTTTGAATTTCATCCATTTTCCCAACCAAATTCATTCTCATCTTGTGGCTAGTATTAGGTCAAATTATTAAGGAAGAAACATGACTTTAATTCATACAATTGACCCTCATGAATTTGATGCCAACAATTCCAAAAATTTCCTTTAGTTTATAGTTGAAAATCACACCAAATTAATAGCAAAAAATCTGAATTGAATGCACAAAAACACCCTCATAAATTCGATCCATGAATTTTGATTTTTCTCATTAAAATCATGGATTTTCCTTTCTCATCAAAACCCTCACATTTAACCTTCTCTTTTTTCTTTATTTTATTTAAATTATTAAAGAAATAAAAAAAACTAAAAGTTTTTTATTTACAAAATTGATCCCGACCAAATGCGGTGTTTACAAGTCTCCATGTCTTCTCTCATCTTCATACTAGGTGCTTTATCGTGACTGCGTGGGCATGATGTCTTCTTTTAGGTGTTTGTACTAGAAATCCTTTTATAGGACCAACACAAACAACCTTCTCCTGCATGTAGCTGAAACATTAAAATTATGCCTCAGATGTCCTAGATTTAACTATATACACATTTTCATGGCAAATCTAATCCATCTCGAGTCAATATTTGACTCAGATTGCCCTTGTACGCTAAGTATCCACACTTATGACTACACAATGTCATAAGGGACATGTCACAGACACTAGCATAGATGTGTATATTGCAGTTAATCTTCCTTTCGCCCAAATATCATTTAGATATGTATTAGTCGCTTTCCTAACATAGTACCTTAGATCGTATCAGTCATGATCGTAGGAAACAATGCTAAAGTAGGAGACACTGAAGCATACCCTCGTGGTATTGTCAAAGTCATAAGGACATCAATCAGAAGATGATTCCTCTTAGAGACTCACAAAACAATGAACCAGAGACCTTTCACTTGCTTCCGCATTTATGCGGTTCTCTTAGCACATGTGGTATGAATAATGAAACACATGCTACGGTGTAACTCTTTACTTTAAGAGCGTACGATGTTTTAAAATTATTATTAACACAGTACATACTTAAGTTTAGATACTCTCAGCATCTAAACCCAAATTCTTCAACTCATCCCATGACGTCAATGTTGAAGAGTTTGTTGTTTGGCTACAGGTATCATGGAAGTGGGTTTCCATGTTACGATCCAACTATGCTTATGTGGATCTCATCTTGACTAGCTACACTTGAGTCAAGATGACATGGTTTGTGTTTCTTCTCTACCATATCAGCTCTCTTAGTTGCTTTACTGGTGAATACAAATGTCTCATCTTTGCCCACTCCACTTGAGTGCCAAAGGCGGTTGCTCATGTGAGAGAGCCAACCTTTCCACTTGTACAACATACTAGACATTGCATACATCTAATCATTCACATAAAGTGATGACATAAAGATATAATATCATTATGTAGCCACATTACATAATGTCTGCATATTATACTTTGCGTCTGTCAAGCACTTATGTGTTCGTTGAAAACATTTTTGACTATGGGTTTAGTCAAGGGGTCTATCATAATACATTCGACTGAAATGTATTATACATCAATCAATCCTTTTGTGCTATATAAAATCTCAATCTAAAGTTACAAAAACTTCATCTTGCTAAGATACTTAGGGTCTTTTACATAGGATATGACTATAGAGTTGTCACAGCACAACATCACCAGATTGGAAATCTCATTTCCAAATCCAATGTGTCTTATAAACCTCGTTAACCATAAAGCCTATACTCCCACTGTTGTGCATGTCACAAAATTCAACCTTTATTGAATTTAATGCAATGCGTGTCATCTTCTTGCTACTCCAACATATGGTACCTGTCACGCCTGACATCCCAGAGGAAAATGTAGTTTATGACTTGGAAAATGGAGTCGCCACCAAATTTTTAAGAAAAAACTTGGAAAACTATTTTTATGAAAATAATTTTGAAAAAATGGTGGATAAGGCAAAAATTGGTCTCGAACCAAAGATGGATTCGGGAGTCTGTTGAGTCGTGGGGAAGGAGTTAGGCACCCCACAACACCTATCCAAATGGACGGTTACCCTAAAATAATTATATAAAAATTAAATGGCCTTAACTTTAAAATTAATCATCCTAAGAAATTAGATAAACAAAATAAAGCAAAATCACACAAAAATATGAACAAGAAAAAATTAAAATAAAATAAACAAAAGGAAACAAACACAAATATTTACAAGATTGGACTTGACTCAGGCAAAGCCTAAGGCCTACGTACCCGGTTAGGGATCAAAGTCCACGTAGTTCGAAAATTGGTTAAAATGTTTTTGTGTTTGAGAAAAAGAAGATAATGATCTTAATTTATCATAACCAAAATCGAGTTGACTGATTTGTGATGAATGATTCTAGTCATGACGAATTTAGATTAAAATCTAATTTCTCTCAAATATTTTTTATGTTTAATTTTTTTTTTATTGAGAAGACATAAACTTGATTTGAATAAATGATAACCAAATCAAATTAATGAATTGGAATGATTGACTTTGATTATAAAAGATCCAAATCAAAATTAGTTATTGTCATGTTTTTTATCTATTTGATTTTTTTTTTTTTTT
>QANZ01018166.1:8848-20375 GCA_003254925.1 Chamaecrista fasciculata
TTTTTTAATTTTAATGTTAAATTAATTAGTCTTAATTAAACAAAGTAAATTTTATCTCTTATGATTAATATAACATATGTGTTTATTTTTATATGTATACGTGTTTATTTTTATATTTATATAAATTAAATTTTGATATTTGTACAATGACTAAAATTTTATTACATAAATTTATCATTATATAGATTTAATTTTATATTTTAGATAATAAAATTTCAATATACTCATTCATTGTATAAATATAAAAAACAATAATTTTTAACAAATGGACTAATAATATAAATATAAAAATAAACACATTATTATAATAATTATGAAAAATATAATAATTATTTTTTTCATTTTTTTAGAAAATTATATTTTATAATTAATAATACTTGAAAAAATTTAAGTAAACAAAAAAAAAATTATGTTTTAATTAAAAAATAGAACTGGTAGCGATTTGTACCGCTGCAAAGAACAAATTATATAAAAAAAAAATAAGAAAGTAAAAAAATGCCCCCTCTACTGCACGGCTGCTCAAAAACACGCCTCAGTAGCACGTTTTTTAGCCTTTGATTTTTTTTATTTAAATATCAAGTACCACGTGACATTTGATAATTGGTGGATTTCATATGGAAAACATGTTAGTGTAGCACATGTCCTATCTAAGTATTGCGATACTTAATATATATATATATATATATATATTATTTTAATAAAAAAAACCTTTAAAGTTGATAATACTTGAATTCTACACTCTAGAATCCCAATAGGCGAAGTAAAACTGAAATGAATTTCATCTTTGGAAAATTGAAAGAAATTGAAGTAGGACAAATCTTGGACAATATTCAATTTTATCTTGTCTAATGTGACTACTACTTAAATAAAATTTTGGCCTAAATTTATCTAGCGTTACGTTTAAAGTTTTGTTGGGATGACATGCCTTAGATAAGTCGGGAAGCTTTCTTGTCCAACGTGATTATTTGACTCAAGATAATTATAGACTATTTCTCAATAATGTTTTGTGGTGATTAAACTTTTGTAGGTATTACGTGCTTTTGATAGCTTAGATAACTATGTTTCATTCTTGTTTAATGTGTATATTTAAGCACAAATTTGGACCTCTATTTGTCAAATTCGTGACATGGTTAACAATTGTCAAGTAGCTCGTGACCTTCATTCCTCATTGTGTGTGTCAATTTGAGTAAAGATATGGTTTCTAAATGTCTACATCTACATTAGAGTTTTGAATAGCACACAATAGTCAAATGATGGGTGGCTCTTCCTTGTCCAATCTATATTTTGAAACACAAACTGCAGCCCCTATTTGTCAAGCTTTACATTAAAGTTTTGTATCGAATGCTTGGGAACTGATGATTAATTTTTTCTTATTTATTGTGTCTATTCAAGCAAAAATTGTGGTATTTGTTTCTGAAGTTTCAAGTTAAAGTTTTGTATGACTGACAACTTAGTAACTAATGATTCTTCCTTGTCTATTGTATCTTTAAAACATAAATTGTGGCTCTTATCTGTCAAGCTTTGATATAGAGTATCGTGTGGTTGATAGCCTGACAACTAAAGATATTTCCTTATACATTATATATATTCAAGAAGAATTTGTGGCTCTAATCTGTCAAACTTGCTTTCGAGCTTTGTATGGTTGACAACTTGGCTCTAATATGTCAAGCTGTACATTAGAGTTTTGTATGGTCGACAGCTTGGTAATAACCGATTCTTCCTTGTCCATTGTCTTTGTTTAAGCAAAAATTGTGGCCCTTATATGGTTGAAAATCTAGTAATTGATGAATTTTTCCTTAATTATTGTGTTTATTAAAATAGAAATTGTGGCCCCTATATATCTGTCAAGCTTTCCATCAGAGTTTTTATGGATGACAATATAATAATTTATTATTCTTCCTTACTATAATGTCAATCCACGCAGAAATTGTGGCCCATATATCTCATTTTTTATGTTAGAGTTTTGTGTGGTTGACATTCTAGTAATTGATGATTTTTTTTCTTCTTCATTGTGTCTATTAATTAAGACAGAAATTGTGGCTCCTATCTGTCAAGCTTTGCGTTAGAGTAATTTTGTATAGTTGTCAGCCTTGTAATTGATGATCCTTCCTTGTCAATTATGTCTATTCAAGCATAAATTGTGGCCCATATCTGTCAATCTTTGCGTTAGTGTTTTTTTTTTCTATGATTGAGAGCCTGGTATCTAATGATTCTTCTTTACCTATTATGTCTATTTAAGTAGAACTTGTGACTCATGCAAGCTTTGCATTAGAGTTTTTTATGGCTGACAACCTAATAACTGCTAATTTTTCCTTATCGACCGTATCTATTATTTGACTAGAAATTATGGTAATTATTCCTTAGGTTGCATTATGACTGAGACCCTTAGAATATCCCATTATTTTTTCTTGTTGGATGGGTCTATTTGAGTAGAAATTATGAGATCAATTTGTGAAGTTTTGTGACTTTACATTATAGTTGACAAACTTCAAATAACTTGTGATTCCTCTTTGTTCGCCTCTACTATTTAAGAGAAAGTTATGAGTTATGACATCTATTTATCAAGTTATATGTTAAAGATTTTACATAATTGTGAATACAACATTTGGTTCGGACGTTTTTGTTTGTTAACAAACTTTTGGGTCAAAGAAAAATAAGGAAAGGTTTTATTAAAAAATGAAAGGGAAAAGAATAAAAGACAGAGCCCAACTCTCTTGAGAAATGGTGATTGGCCCAAGCCCTAATAATAAACAAGGAGAAAACNGATAAATTCTAACAAAAGTAATATCACCCCATGAATCCTTTTAGCCTTTGACCAAAGAAAAAAACCCTTTAGCCCAACAACATTTAATTGATGAAGAAGATTTGTAAAACGCAACTCTTGTTGCGCTTTACACCTTTTTCTTCCTCTCTTCAGAAGAGGAAATTTGGACAGAATTTNCCAAATAAGAAAACCCTTTAGCCCAACAACATTTAATTGATGAAGAAGATTTGTAAAACGCAACTCTTGTTGCGCTTTACACCTTTTTCTTCCTCTCTTCAGAAGAGGAAATTTGGACAGAATTTACGAAGCGATTGAGATGAAATCTTCAGGGCGAAATCGAGGTGGACATAAATTCAAAAATCATGCTAGGAAACGATTTCGAAATGGAAGTCGAGATTGAACCTAGTAATTAATAATTCTTCGTTGTCCATTGTTCCTTTCGAGCATAAATTGTGACTCTAGCTTTGGTGCATAGTTTGGTATGGTTGACATCCTTAGCAACTAGGGGTGGCAAATGGTTGGGTTATAATATGACTTATTTATATTTGTTAGATGAGTCATGAGTGGGTAATGACCCATAAAATTAAGGGTCGACCTAACCCAATCCATAAACTCATCTTAAAATATTTATATTATTTAATTTATCTAATAAAATAAAATTTTAATTATTTAATTTGTAAGTTAATTAAAGAGAATAATTTTTAAATTATTCAGACTTAGGATTAAATTGCATTGATTTTTCAGCTTTCGGACTGGTATGGAATTTCTACCTTTTTCCATATTTTTTCAAAATTGCATTTTGAACCCAAATTTTTTATAATTTTCATTTTAATCCTCAAATATCATAATCTAGGGACATTTTTGCAAATTTGAAAATATTTGGGGGAATTCTGTAATTATTGTAAAAATTTGTGAAGTTCATTTTCCTTCTACTAAAATTGCATTTTTTTTTCCTGATTTAGGACTAAACTATATTTTACCCTTTTTCCAATTTTTTCAAAATTACACTTTAACCCCAAATTTTCATTATATTTTTTATTATAGTCCTCAGATATTATGATTTAGGGACATTTTTGTAAATTTGAAACTATTTAGGGTCATTATATAATTTTTGCAAAAATTTGTGAAGTTCATCTTCCCCTCCCTTAATGAAAAACATAGTTTTTGTCAAATTTGGATTGGGTTGAGTAAACCCCAACCCAAATTTTAGTAGGTCAAAATTGACTCAACCCATCTTGGCCCATTATTCAAATGAGTTGGGTTGGGTTGGTTAATATTGTGGTTGGGTTGATGGGTTTTGGGTTGAGTTTGGCACCCCTACTAGCAACTAAAAATCTTTACTTATCCATTATGTATATTCAAGAAGAATTTGTGGCTCTAATATGTTCAACTTGCTTGGGAGCTTTATATGGTTGACAGCCTGGCTCCAATATTTCAAGTTGTACATTAGAGTTTTGTATGGTAGATAGCCTAGTAATTGTTGATTCATCCTTGTCCATTGTGTTTATTTAAGGCAAAATTATGGCCCTTATCTGTTAAGTTTTGTGTGAGAATTTTATATGGTTGACAGTCTACTAATTGATGATTCTTTCCTTAATTATTGTGTTTATTAAAATAGAAATTGTGGCCCCTATATATCTGTCAAGCTTTCCATCAGAGTTTTGTATCGATGACAGTCTAATAATTTATTATTCTTCCTTACATGGTTTTTGAAAACTAAGCATTTAGTGGGTTGGAGTACATGGTTTTCAATAGTTAAAGGGTTGTAGTATTTGTGGATGCAATAATTAATATAATCTTGAATTGGAATACACAGTTTTGGAGTACCATGGCACAACAACTCTCTGTCATGTAAAATATAAAGACAAAGCTTGATATGACGCAATTTTTACTCATAACATTGCCTTGGACAACAAAGAATCACAAGATACCTATGAGCTTTCAACCATGCAAAATTTCAACACATTATTTGACAGATAGATGCCATAGTTTTTACTTGAAAAGAAAAAATGGGCAATGGGGATTCACGAGTTATTTGATAGTGATCATCTGTAAAAAAAAAGGTTTCTTGAAAGAGGCCATAATTTCTTCTCAAGTACACACAAAATAAATGCATTAGAGTTTTAAAAGTTATGAGTTATTTATGAGTTGTCAACCATACAAAACCCCAGTGCATAGATTGATAGATAAGGTCATAATTTCTGTTTGAAACGACAAAATGGACTCGGAGGAGTCACGAGTTCTTTGAGTGTTATTAAACAGAATGTAAAAAGTTCACAAGTTTTTTATGCATATTAAATTATCATTACTTTAATAAGTAGGTATCTTTTCTAAAATCTCTTTCTTATCCTATATAAATGTATTCATTACTCTCACTTTCTACAAAAAATTAAATTATTCAAGCAAAAATTGACTCATATCTATCAAGCTTTGAGTTATATTCATGATTTCTACTTGAAAAGAAAAATAAAAATGGACCATGAAAATTTATGAGTTATTTGAGGGTGATAAAGTGTAAAACAAAGGTTCACTGAAAAATGCCATAATTTTTGCTCAAGTACACACTAAATAAGAGAGGATTCGGGTTATTCAGAAGTTAAAAATCATAATTCAAACAAGAGGGGTAAAAGCCATAATTTCTGCACACATTAGAGATTTAAAAATCATGAGTTATTTATGAGCTGTCAACCATGCTAAATCCCCAATGCATAACTTAACTGATAAGACAATGATTAATGCTTGAGACGACAAAATGGACAAGGAGGAGTCATGAGTTATCTGAATGTTGTTAAATAGAATGCAAAAATTCACGAGCTTTTGTTGCATATTAAATTATCATTACTTTAATTAGTAGAAGTCTTTTCTCGTGATCTATAATCGCTTTTTCTCCTATATAAATGTATTCCTCCCCTTCACTTTCTGGAGAGCATTTCACCAAAACTCTTATTTTTCTCTCCTTTCTTTTATGTATGCTATATACATTAAAGCATCTTTTGGTTCAATTGTAGCATCCTAAAAATGCCCTTTCTATACTTTCAATTTAAAGACAAAAATCATCAGACAACTTTAGTGTGAAGAAATATGAACTACACCCAACTTCTTTCGAATTTTCCTTCCTCTTCTTCTCATTGTAAAGTTAGCCTAACAAATACTTCCTTCCTTCTTCATTTGTTATTTTTGCCTCCTGGTATAATTTATTTCTTGCTAGCTAGTTTTTTTTTTCTTTTTGCCAATACTTACTAGCTAGTTCAACATACACTTTTGTATTCAAAATTACTCTTCACTATTATTTTTCAAAATTTGCATGTGATTTTTGAATATTTTATAAGTATCTATTTTATCTATATATCATGTATTCTTTACATTTGATGCAGAAGGAGGAGGGACACACCAAAAATGGTGTTACTATTACAATTTCAGAGATTGGACTACAATAATATTGATGATCAAAGCTCAAAGTTGTTGGACTCTTTTACTCACATTCCAAACATTATCGTCACTCCTTAAAGTGAGTAATCTCATGAGCACAATTATGAATATATTATTATATTTATGATCATTTACATGCATATGCATATATCATACTTTGTCTTTCTGATTTTGGTTTTTCTTCTTGTTTATTTTTTGTTACTAATTTTGCTTACTCATAGTCATATCCGTGTGTAACAGGAGATTCTCAAATTGTTCTTGAGGATATATATAGAATCTCGTGAGTTTATCAACCCTCTTATTTTCATGTCTTATATATTAATTTCTTAAGATATTCTTTTTAGATTTTTATTTTAATGTTGCCATTTTCTTCTTTTGTTTAAATTTTTTCATGTAATATAAAAAACATATTGTTATTTTAATAAAATTTTAATTAATATATAAAATACTAAATAAATCTTTAATTCTTTATTTTCTTCCTCATTTTTAGTGTACGTTTGGTGGAGCTACTAGAGTAGAAAGAAGAGTCACCTCTGTAGAAGAAGAAGCAGAAGAAGTATTGATCACCTTTCGTCTTTTTCTTCTTCTTCTCATTCTCATTCAGTCCTCTTAAATAACCCCCAGTTCAACGATATTAGGTTTTAGTAAGTATTCATTTCCACTTCTTTTTTTTCTTTTCTCTAGTCAATATTATTGTAGATTCGAGAGTGTATGTTTTAATTAATTAATCACATATTATACATTATTAATATTACTTTAATTTGGTTTTGTAGACTCGTGTTGAAAACTCATTCGACCGGTCTCCATCCAATATCGTTGCTTCCGCCGCGACAGCATGCACAAACCATGCATGCAAGTTTGCAACAATCACCTTCTCAACCAATTAATGCAACTTGAGCATGTGTTTCTGGCTGAAGATGTTGAAGCTGTTTCTTGTGGAATTTAAAGATCAAATATACTACTAGAAGGGAACAATATATATATGTAATCACTCAAAACATTTTTTACTATACATTATTTAGCATCATGGACTTTGAGATGTGAATGTCTCAACCACGAAAGGCTAAAACCATAATGCAAGACTAATTAATGTCATTGTTTATGCTCAAATACACATGTAGAGAAGGAATTATCATCTTTAACCAAATTGTCAATGATGAAAAATTAATGCAGAAACTTGATAAATAGGGACCACTATTACAACTTGAATAGACCTATAATGGAGAAACCAAGGAAGAATCACCAGTTAATTATTACAGTATTAACTACTATGATACTAATATGGAAAAACTAAGGATATTTGCCTTGGTTAATTGTTCTCATCTCTGTGCACTCTATTTAATATGGAAAAACTAAATCTTCATCATGATAAACAATTCAGAATGCACTCTGTTTTCTTTGAGTCTATCTCCTCCCTTCTTTCCCTTCAATTTTTATTTTTTTTTTATATGAGTATGTGATGGCCAATAGATGAGAAAGGTTCAGGCTCAAAAAAAAAAAAAAGAGATGAGAAAGGAAAACTAAAAAAATAGTGTGAAACTGAAACTGCACTAGCCTTTTCATATCAAAACCCTTAAATAGTAGAGGACGTGGGCCAACTTTACATTTTGAACCTTGGTTTAATTGTTACGGCCTAGTCCATCTGAACCTCAAGTTTGGGCGCTTGGCCCAAGCCGGCCCATTTAGACACAAAATGGGAGCCATAATTTCAGCTAAAAAAAATGTTTTTTTCTTGGAAGGAACGAGCATTAACCAAAGTCATTCCCTTCTTTTTAAAAATTTAAAAGATGAAATCATTAAAAAGCCTCATAAATGGAAAAAATATATATTATAAAGGATACACTTTATTTCACTGAAAAGTTTCCTAAATGAATATACTTCCATTTTTTTTGTTCAAAATATACTTCCATTGAGAAGTGCCTGATCAATGTAGGCATGTAGCTTTATAAGTAGAAGGTAGGTTTCTGAAAATTTACCTCATGGTTATTTATCAAAGTGATGTTTAACACAAATAAGTAATCATTGTGGATATCAATGGATATCAACCACAATACATGTAGTCTAACATATTTAGTCCAACATTTTGCTTGAATAAACACATCAGGCAAGGAGGAGCCATGAATTATTTGTGAAATAATTTTGCTTATGATATTAAACATTAAACAATAATTTACTATTCAGATAAGCTTCACTTTAGTCACTATTTCACATTTTAGCGAGTCTCTAATAATATTAATATATCATCAATTCATTTCAGTAATTTGATTAATTTATGTTCGTGTTTGCAATAGATATAACATATATGTGCTGGATTTTGATTTTAGTAGAGAAAATGAAGCACAAGTGGAGGAAGAGTTATTTGCATTTTAATTAATTATCTGAATCCTTTCAAATAAAGTTTTCTAGTATTGTGTAGGTGAAAGTAGACATTATATCCACATTACGTGCCGAAAAGTTATCAGTAACGTTTTAAGGAGATTACGGAGGCTCTGTGGTTACAATTATTGGAGAAACAGCTTTGTTGCTTTTTTTTTTTCTTAATAAAGTTAAAATGAGGAATTGATGACTATGGTTAATTAACACTTGAATTTAACTCAACTTTGCTTTTTTTTCATATTATATTATCATTAAGTTATTTTATACGTTTCTTTTCTCGAATTTTTTATTTTAATAATACACTAAATTTAATTATGTATTGAGATACTAAATTTTTTTTCTTAATTCTCTAAATGTGTTACACGTTTTCCTTCCACAATTTTCACTTTGCCCAACCAATCCACGTGGCACCATATGATTTAAAAGTTATTTTTTTTTATAAAAAATCAATGAAATCGTGCAGGCATTTTAAGCTTTCTGAAATCGTGCAGGCCTTGCACGATTTCAGGGGAAAAATTTTTAAATTTTTTTTATTTAATGGATGTAGAATTTTTTATTTTGAAATATTAAGTTAAGATTAAAGTTTTGTTGTAAAATAGGATTAAAGTTAATTAATTAGAGTTAGAGTGTTAGATAATTAAATAATTTTAGCATTAAAAGTTAATGTTTATAGAATTAATTAAATTACTTAATAAAAAGACAATTAATTAAATTAAATATCTCAACTAATAAAATTGATTTAATTTAAATACTATTTTAACATATTGAAAGAAAAATTAATTAATGAGGGACAATTATAAAATACTATTTTTAAAAATGTTATTTAAAAAATTTAAATTATTGTTAGGTGTCGAATCAAACAAACGTAATCCTACTTTCTTTATATTTCCTAAATTTGTAGCAAGTGAGAGTAGGGTCGAATCCACAGGGAAAGATGACTAAATCCAAGTTCAATTAAATGATCAAGAAAAAAAGTAGAGATTACAAACCGAATTTAAAGAAATGAAAAATGACAGGTGACTGAAAATAAGGACCAAACGAGGTCGTGTATTGAAATGGAGTCTCATTAGTTAATCATTGACAAAATATTTTATTCTCTCAAGTTCACTTAGTTTGATAGAAAATCAGATTCCATCAATATCTCACAAAAATCAGAAGTTGGAAACCTCCTATCTTCATATGCCTCAAACTCTTAAGCAAACCACTCTCAAGTTCAAGAACAATCAAAACAAGAGATGAAGTAAGCCAAATTCAGCTAGGTCTTAGTGGTTGTAGCTAAATCAGAGATCCTTTCTCACACTTTGAAAACAGAAATAAAGTAAATCTACTCTCAAAGCATGTGTCACTACTCTAAACATCAAACAATTACGGATTTGAGTCTAGATAACAAGATTCAACAAGAATGAAAAATATTTAGGAGCCCTCTAACATAATCCATCCAAGAGAATCATAATTAAAATCAGAGAACAAATCAAAACTCAAGAAAAGTAGAATAACATTAAGCTCAAAATATAGTCTCATAACATAATTAATTTCAAGTCTTTACACAACCTAGTTAGATAACTACTACAAAATTAAAGCTAAAAGGAAGAAAAAAAATATCAAATCTGAATAGAAAAGAAGAAGATGGCTGCTCGAACTTCAAAACCCTCCTTAAGCTGCTGCCAAAAGCTCCTGTGCATCTCCTTTTGCTGCTCCTTGCGTGAGTGTGTGTTATATATATATGGGTCTCATTTCATTTACTAATGCCTTCAAAACCCTAACCCACGTGCTGTACTCTTTGTTATTCCATTCAGAAATAATTCATTTAATTGAGAGGATAAGTGGCACCTTGTGATTGGATCTTCAAATAAAACATCATGGTTAAAATATTTACATGCAGTACTATGGGCATAACAGCACAGAAACAAGCAACTTAGAAGAAAATAAAGTAAATGAAACCAGAAAATGAAAAGGTAAGAATTGTAACACCAATTGGATTGTGTGACCTTCAAAATGAGGTATTTGGGTAAGAAAAATATATACAAATGAGATGCTAAAAATTATCTATCCAATAAATGTTAACGATGAAAACTAATATTTATAAAAATCTGACTATTAATAAAATTAAGTAAACTAAATATTTCAACTAATAAAATTAATTTAAATAAAATACTATTTTTAAAAATATGTTATTTAATCAAATTAATTAAATTAGAGTAACTTGGTTGAATTTTTTTTAAATAAATCAAACTATTTATATGACTTTTACAAAAAAGATTATTAAAAATATTAAAAGACAATTTTTCAATAAAATCGTTTAAGAAATATAATAATAATTATCTTAATTATTTTAATTATATTAATTGTAAAACATGGAAAGTATAATTAAAACTACATAAATTTTAAAATAAAACAATTAAATTTAAGCTAAAAAATCCTCCACCTCCTCCTCCTCCTCCTCGTCTTCTTGCTGCTTCTGCCCTTGCTCCTGCCACTGTCCTTGCCCATGTACCTGACAATACTCTTGCCCCTGCACCAGCCTCTACCCTTGCCCTGGCCACTGCCACTCTAGGCACATGTAGCAAGTTTTACCTTTTTGTTGTCGGGGAAGATTTTTACGTAAATGGGCTACTGTCTTATCTTTAGCTTTACCACCTCCCTGATTACCTTGATGTCTCTCATCTGCCTCTCTTGATAGTGACTGCGGTAGAGGAAAAGGCTGCACCTGTTTCTCATATATGAGCATCCTCAGAAAATAGGGGAGCATTCATAAACTCTCTCATAAAGCCCGGACGAACATGACCCTCGTTGACATTTTTCTCTAATAATTAAAATTTAAATAAAATTATCGTCTAAAATGAAATTATGTCTCAAACAATATTGTGTTAAAAATTATACAATCTTATCTAACATTATCTAACAATTATATCGCTAAAAATATTATTTTCAAAGTTATCTAACAATTTTATCTAACAT
>QANZ01018178.1:2535-113051 GCA_003254925.1 Chamaecrista fasciculata
TATATATATATGCATGCAAATAATCATGTAACTCTTTTTTCTTTTTTAATTTTGATTGTTCAAGGTTCTATTTCGATTGATCTAATATATATATATATTTATTATAAAATTAATAGTAATTAAAGGTCAAACCGCCTAAATCGAACCGCTAAAACCGCCATTTGATTGGTTTGGTTTGATATTTTTTTCAAACCGAACGGTTTGAGTTTTCTCTAAACCGATGCGAGCGGTTCGGTTTGAAAGACCACTTAAAACCGCCCAAACCGCCCAACGAACACTCCTACTACAAATCTACAATAACCGCTCAATAACAAAATTAATCGAGTAATAATTTATGGCGCTTTATATTTCCATATCCATATGTACGCGTAATTTTAATTGATCTAATCCAATTTATGAAAACTATTTAGTAAAATATTTGATTTACTAACCAAGCTTGGTTGGCCTAGTGGTCGAGCTCACTAGGTCGCTTAAGCAAGGTCGGAGGTTCGAATCCCGCCTTGTGTATGACCAGTGGCAGACCCTTAAATGGAGCATAGATCCGCGAAGGATTAGTCCTTGACCTGTAGGGCTGGGAATACCTTGGTAAAAAAAAATATTTGATTTACTTTCTTAGAAAATTGATTTTTTTTTCCTTTATCAAATAAATATTTAGTAATTGACTAGTCATCTCGCAGTTCTTCTTTGATTTATTCTTTCTTTTGGTTGATGGGAACAAATATGAAAGCTGACTAAATAAAATAATTATAATTCATTGACTGATAAAAAAAAAAAACCAAAGTTATGTATATATATAGTATCTAATTTTTCGGCCAAAAAAAAAATAGTATCTAATTTCCAACTCATAATAAGACATTAGTAATAGTACAAATTATATTTCTAAAAAATTGCAAATCGATAAATAACCATCGTCTTTCTCAGCCTAAAGGAGAACCGGTCACGTGACTAATGAATTGACAGTGACGAGGTCGAGAAAGAGAAAAAAAAGACAGTCTAAAGTAATTACCTTTTTAAAAATATAGAATTCACATTGGGCCAAAAAAAAATATAAAATTCATATATTTTTTTGTTTTATCCCTTTATTTTATTAAACAATGTTTACTTTCATATAATAACATTTGAATAAGTAATAAATTAAATCTAGACGAGATTGATAATTAAGACAATATCGAACAACATTTTTGAAAATTAATCGACAAAAAAGATAGAGAATCTGCAAAGTTGAAAATGTATTTATTTCCTATCTATTTTATTTATTTATTTATTACATGTAATTTTACAAATTAATTTACGGTCTGAAAAGTTTTTCTTGGGGTACACGGTCTGAAGAAAACGGTCTGCAAAGTTGAAAATGTGTATTTGATGGAAGAGTGAAGATCAGATAATATATTTATTTCCTATCTATTTTATTTATTATTACATGTAATTTTACAAATTAATTTACGATCTGAAAGGTTTTTCTTGCGATACACGGTCTTAAAAAAACGGTCTGAAAATTTGAAAATGTATATTTGAAAGGGATTTGGGTATTTTTACAGAGGATTGATTATTCCACGTAGGATTAATTGAACCATATTCATTGATTACGAAGAAAGAGAGAGGAAAGTGAAGAGACTGAGATCTGCGATGTGGAAGCTTCTTATTCGCTGATGAAAATTTGTAATTTTCTTCTCGAGAGCACACAAGCATTCCTTCTCTTTTTTGGGTCTATAAATACAGTGAGAATATTAAGTTGCTTCTTCACATTATTTCACATTTCACAACAAGCATTGAACTCTGTAACTTTTTCTTATTTTAAGCTTCTTTAAGTTTAAACTCCGCCCATACCTTGAGATTGTGTATACCTGATTGAAGAAGAAAGAGATGTTTCGTAACATCGTCAACACACTCACCGGCAACGGCGACGGTGAAAGTGACGGCGGCGGAAGTCGTCGGAGCATTCAAGGAACGGTGGTTCTGATGAAGAAGAATGTGTTGGACCTGAACGATTTGGGTGCTTCTTTTGTGGATCGTCTTCACGAGTTCGTAGGCAAGAAGGTTTCTCTCCAGTTAATCAGTTCCGTCAACGTTGACTCCGGTCAGTACTATTCCTAATTTCATACATCTCTCTCTGTTTCTGATGCTAGCTTTCTGCTCTGTTTCAATTTATACTGTCTTCTTCTCGAGGCTTAACATTACCAAACAGAAGAAAAAGAAAAGACTATAAGAGAGTGAGCAGAGAAATGGATAAGAAATCTTGACCTATAATTTAATATTTCTTTGTTAATTTTATTTGTTCGTAAAATCATATCAGAAACCTTGTGTTTTACTTTCTTTCTGTGATCAAATAAGGGAAATCGTCGATTTAATTCCGAGTTGATTTCTTGATTTCCAAGCCCTGCCTGACTCAGTCTTTTAACGGCGGCGATTTCCAAATCCGGTTTGTTACGGTGTGACAGGGACTGTGCTTGTATACTGTTTTATTTCCATTGTCAAGTTCAATGACGAGTCACGCGCTTCCACGAAACTCAACCGATAGTCAAGTGGTTAAAATTTGAGTAATTTTATAAGGAAATAGATAATTTGAGTATTTCATTTTTTAATTATTGAATTTAATTTTTTTTAATTTTAAGATCTTTATAATATTTTTTAATTTATAAAACATAAATTTTGATACTAAAAAAAGTTAAATCAAAGTGTCACCCATTTTTTATATATAAAATTTGTTTAGCCATATAGAGAGAGAAAAGCAGTCGACAAGGCTGATGGTGGCATGTACCTCTTTTTTAAATCATGATATGATCCTTTTCAGAGGATAATCATGCTCTTTACTGTTGTGTTGGGCCATGCTCAAATCATCTCGAACCATTTATTAACTTGGTGCAAGAAAAAAAACGAAAATCAAACAGGCCCTTACTTTTTATTTCAAACAAAAGGATAATAATGTTTTCATAATTCTATCTCTTAAATAATCATAAACGATAACTAAGTTCATTATCTCTTAAACCCTATACCCTATTCCACCGAAATGTTACAAAAATAGAAAATCTAGCTTGTCGGTGCTTGTAATTGTTTTGATTCTTAAAATTCTCTCCACTCTCTAACGCTTGCTCCGATGTTTTCTGTTCTCTATATATATAATGCTGTTTTCCCAATCCACCTCTCCGTCTGTGTCGGTAATGATTTTGCTTATTAAAATATTTGACAATTGGGTGCCTAGGTTGGACACTCAGATATATTTTAATAAAATGCAATCTTGTTTTCTTTTCATTCTTCCGCAACACAAAATACGAGTGGCGAGTCATTATATGGCACATGACCCTCTACTCCCTCTAGTCTCAACTACGAGTCAATGGCATTATCATAAAGAAAAAATAAAAGAATCTATCTTGTTATTTTTACATTGATTGCTTACTTATCATGAAGAAAGCTTGTGTACTTAATATGATAAACTTCAGGAAATGGACTGAAAGGAAAACTGGGGAAGCCTGCGTATCTGGAAGATTGGATCACCACAATCACACCCTTGACTGCTGATGAAATTGCATTTAGGGTTACATTTGAGTATGAAGAGGAAATAGGAACACCAGGAGCATTTTTAATCAGAAATGACCATCACAGTGAGTTCTACCTCTCAACTCTCACTCTTGAAGACTTTCCTGGTCATGGTGACATCCACTTCGTTTGCAACTCTTGGGTTTACCCTGCTGATAAATACAAGAAGGATCGCATTTTCTTCGCCAACAAGGTAGTTAATTAACCTTGAACGGGTAATTAAAAAAAAAACGTAGTGGAGCTTTTGAAAGATTTGTGTGCTTATTATGCTTTTTATTGCTATTGTGTTGCAGACATTGCTTCCTAGTGAAACACCAGAGCCACTACGTAAGTACAGAGAAGAAGAGTTGGAGAATTTAAGAGGAGATGGAACTGGGGAGCTTCAAAAATGGGATAGGGTCTATGATTATGCATACTATAATGATTTGAGCAATCCAGACAAGGAAAGCCTTGTTCGTCCTATTCTAGGTGGGTCTACCCAATATCCCTACCCTCGTAGGTGTCGAACTGGTAGACCACCCACTAAGTCAGGTTAGGCTTTTTAATTTGAATTCCTCATTAGGAAAAAAAAAATCTGTACTTTTCATTTAATATGTTGTTTATGTGTTGGCAGATCCTAATGTTGAGACTAGGCTGAATATTGCGTTGAGTTTAAACATCTATGTTCCAAGGGATGAAAGATTCAACCACGTGAAAATGGCAGATGCTCTTGGCTATGCACTGAAACTCATTATTCAAGTTCTGACACCTGAGCTGAAATCTCTTTTTGACAGCACTCCTAATGAGTTTGACAGCTTCCAAGATGTACTTAAACTTTATGAAGGTGGGATTAAGTTGCCTGAAGGTATTTTTGAGGATATTAGGGATCACATCCCTCTAGAATTGATCAAAGAAATTTTCCGAACTGATGATGAAAGGTTCCTCAAGTTTCCCACACCTCAAGTGATTAAAGGTACTGTGCATGAAACTTAACATGCTATTATTATGTACAAAAGAACGTAGCGAACTTTTCCTCTCTAATAATGATATTCTTAATATTTTGGAGCAGAGGATAAGTCTGCATGGAGGACTGATGAAGAATTTGCAAGAGAGATGCTGGCTGGTGTAAACCCTGTTGCAATTCGCTCTCTCGAAGTAAGCTTAAGTTTTTTTTTTGGCCTGAACTCTCGAAGTAAGCTTAAGTGCTCAAAATTAATTGTATATATGTAGAATTATCCAACATTATTTGTGAGGCTCACAATTGTCCAACATTATTTGCAGGAATTCCCACCAGCAAGCAAGCTAGATCCTAAAGTCTATGGTGATCAAACAAGTAAGATAACCAGAGAACAAATGGAGATAAACATGGATGGGGTCACTGTGAATGAGGTAATGTTTCAATGTAGTCTTTTTTCCTTTTTCTTTTTTAAGGGGATCTGATGTTCTGACTCATATTATCGGTTTGTGTTTGGTTGAGTAGGCAATTAGAAAAAAGAAGTTGTTCATATTAGATCACCATGATTCATTGATGCCATACTTGAGGAGGATAAACTCCACATCTACAAAGGCTTATGCCAGCAGGACTGTTCTTTTCTTGAAAATTGACGGAACTTTAAAGCCATTGGCTATTGAATTGAGCTTGCCACATCCTGAGGGAGATCAATTCGGTGCCATCAGTGAAGTTTACACTCCAGCTGAACAAGGAGTTGAGAATTCCTTCTGGCAACTGGCTAAAGCATATGTCGGAGTAGTTGACTCAGGCTTTCATCAGCTTATTAGCCACTGGTACGTGTAACCCTATCAATGAAACCAAACTCGTAAACTTAGTTCATCCATTATTGAAATTAACGTTTGGTATCTTTACATGACTCACAGGTTGCACACTCATGCAGCGATTGAGCCATTTATTATAGCCACAAACAGGCAACTTAGTGTGCTTCACCCTATTCATAAGCTACTGCACCCTCACTTTAAGGACACCATGAATATCAATGCACTTGCGCGAGGGATCCTTATCAATGCAGGTGGCGCTTTGGAGTTGACTGTTTTTCCAGCCAAGTATTGTATGGAACTATCCTCTTTCATGTATAAGAATTGGGTTTTCCCTGAGGAAGCACTTCCTGCTGATCTTGTCAAGAGGTAAAAACTCGTGGTTGTTTTAAGTCAAAAGGCATGGTATCATATTTTTTAATAGAAGTGTGAAAAGTTTTGATTTTTAATGCGCTTGTATTTGCTTCTTTCAGAGGAATGGCAGTTGAGGATCCGAATTGCCCACATGGCCTAAGACTATTGATTGAGGATTATCCTTACGCAGTTGATGGACTAGAGATTTGGTTTGCTATCAAGTCATGGGTCCAAGATTATTGTTCATATTACTACAAGACAGATGATACAGTGAAGAAAGACTCAGAACTCCAATCTTGGTGGAAGGAATTAAGAGAGAAGGGTCACGGTGACAAGAAAGATGAGCCTTGGTGGCCTAAAATGCAGACTCGTCAAGATCTGATTGATTCTTGCACTATTATTATATGGATAGCTTCAGCTCTCCATGCTGCAATCAACTTTGGGCAATACCCTTTTGGAGGCTTCCCTCTCAATCGCCCTTCGATAAGCCGGCGATTCATGCCTAAAAGAGGAACTCCAGAGTATGATGAACTTGTGACAAGTCCTGATAAGGCTTTCTTGAAAACAATTACATCACAATTGCAAACTGTTGTTGGCATCTCTCTCATAGAAGTCTTGTCTAGGCATACTTCTGATGAGGTCTATCTTGGACAGAGAGACACTCCTAATTGGACATCTGATGCAGAGCCATTGGAAGCCTTTAAGAAGTTTGGAGAGAAACTCAGAAAGATTGAGGAGAAGATCTTGAACATGAACAATGATGGGAAGCTGAAGAACCGATTTGGGCCAGTGAAGATGCCTTATACTTTACTTCTTCCTTCCAGTGAAGTTGGACTCACAGGAATGGGAATTCCTAACAGTGTCTCCATATGAAAAAGTCTGTGTACGTGGCCTTGGCTATTAGTTTAGTGTCTTTTGTGTGTAGTTAGTACTGTTTCAGTCTATATTAGTTATGAGAGAAGGTACTTCTATTATTCTATTATGTCTAATCCTGTTTCTTCCTTCTCTTAGAAATGCTGTCCTCATTCTAAAAGGAGGTTGATATGGGAGACTGCACAAGTTCCTTACTTTATATTGATGTAAAGAATATCAGGTCAAAAATTGTGTAAAGTATAAATAAGGTTTAGGAAATTGTGTAATTTTATTAATAAGTTGACAGAAGTTCTTGATTCCATTTAAGTGCAGAAAGTATCTATAAATGATTTTTGATTTTAATTCGATATATTGCAATATGCTCTACTGCTCAACCAAGTGACCAACAACAATCTTTATTCTTTAGGATAAAACTGAAGTTTACTTATAATTTTCAAGGTAAAGTTGACAATGGTAAAAAATTGAAGCATCAATTCCGTAAATATTGCCGCAACTTAAATTTTTCTTCGGTAAAAATGAAGTATTATTTTTTTACTTCAAAATTTATATTTTACTGTAATACAAGTATTTAAAATATAATTAATAATTAATAATTAATCTGCAATGCCAAAAGAAGAAGCAATAGTAATATACTGGAAATGCCGAAATGGATACCTCAAAGGTTCAAACCAGCATCGAGAAGAACCCTCGTAGGGTTTAGGGTTTATCCTGTGCTGTCTATCAGTGTCACCGATAATCCATGGTCGTTTCTTTCTTTCTTTCAAGCTAAATGGCTTACCGTTCCTTCTCTATTTTGCTCATCAGACGCGTATCTCTCTTTCCCTTAAACCCTAAACCCCCTTCTACTACTAGCTCCTTCTTCCTCAGTCGGCTTCTGACCTCAAAACCTTTCTCAACATCTCAAGACCCTGCCTCAAACCCCAAACCCTCAAGTCTCTCTGCTCGTCTCAGCTTCGTCTTTGATCAAATCGATGCCATTGAAAAGGAACGCGACCAGAAGGATCAAACGCTCCAGCGAATTCGAGCCTGGCGACAATCTAAGAACCAATCCTCACAAAATGACACTAAAGGATCAGAGTCAGGATTAGGTTCTGCTGCTGATGTCAAACCTAGCTCGACAGAAACCGGTTTGGCCGAGTCGGAGTTAGAGGCGGCGAGAGAGGTTGAGAAATGCGGTGAATTGGTGAAAAAGGAGGTGGAGATGGTGCATCCGTGGCCGGAGTGGATCGAATTGATGGAGAGGTTGGTACAGCAGAATTATTTTGATCATAGGAGGAGAGACGAGGATAAACTTGTTCAGGATTTGGGGTTTGATTGTGGCGGGGTTTCAGATGACGTGGGATTCGATTTCACTAAGGATTTCAAAAGCGTGCAAACTGCCTGCCTCAATTTTGGGAAAGATCGTTTCGACATATTGAGGTTTGTTTATCCATCTACGTCGTGTAGATATGTAGGAAGCAGGATTCTTTTGATGATTAAGCAATTGATGAACATATTTTAGCAATTTTTTTTTTGGACCAAACTTGCGACGTCCTGGGATTGAGCTATTCTTGCATTTCTATGTCCGATATATTTTTCTTCGAGAAGCATAATGTGAGTTTGGCACATTTGTGGGTTTTTTTCACATGCTTTATGTCAAGTGCATTTGATTTGCCAAACGTGTGTGAAACGACATTGGTCAAGTAAAGGTCAAACACCAGCCAACTTCACTTTTTCCCTTAAAAATGATATATGTATAGTTGAGTATTGTAACAAATTAATGTTGGAGATCCAAATTCTCTATTTTGTTACTAATCTACTAGGATGTTGTTGATTTGGTGGAAACTATCAAAATGCTACTGTCTGCATATCTGAATGTTGGGAGATTACTTTCAGGTCCTTGTCAAGGCAGGATATTCAAATTTTGGTTGGTTTTGGATGCCCAACTGTGGACAAAAAGGTGGTTTTCTCTGCAAAACTTCTAAGGAAGCGAGTCCACCTTGATGAAGGAGATGTAAGTATAAATCATCTAGTTTTGTATTGAATACAGCATGGTAACTTATGCATGGCCTGTGCTACCCTGCGGCCTCCAAACTTTTAGCTGCTTCTTGGTTTACTCTTATGTCCTATTGTCCATTGTGAAATCTGGTGATTTCTCTCTGATTTCTATGCCAACACACTGTTGTTATACAAGTATAAGTGAAAGGAGATATTGTTTGGTCATGAAGTCTTGTAACCTTTAAAAGAGACGAACTTCTTAACATTCAGTATTCTTAGTGTCCTCATTTCTATTTTGTTTTTGGTCGGTGACTCAAACTGAGATTGACTCCCTTTCATACTTTGGCCTTGCTCTCCAATACCTAGCATATTTCATTCATTGTCTTGGTGCACTATCTTTGTACGTTCATGATGAAAACTTCATTCTTATCAGGTCTGTAGTTCCTGCAGTCTGAGAAACACTTGTGAAAGGGCTTATCTGCTTACAAACAAAGAGGATGAGGCACGGACAATAGACATCATGCGGGTCTTATTGGCTTTTGGTTTTGATCCTGTGAATGGATCAACCATCAACAAATCACTTCTAAAGCAAAAGTCTGTGAAGACTGTAATCCGCAAGGTGCTTCATGAGGTTGTTAAGTTGAGTTCAGTTCCTATAGATCCAAGTCTTCCCCCACCTGTTATTAAAAAGCCTCCACCAAAAGTGAAGCAGCCTCCTCCTCCTCCAAAGAAACGGGTTGGACGGGATGACGTTGAGATGAAAAAAGGGGACTGGCTATGTCCTAAGTATGTACATTAAAACTCCCTGACATTCTCCTTCTGTAATGAACACTTGATAGTATTGCCGCATTGCTGCATGTCATTTCCATTGAAGAATTTTTGTTACCATTTTCCAATTTTTGTTACATCTGGTGAACTTTGCAACTTGTTTTGTGCATGTTGTTGATGTGCATCATTATATTTTTTGCCAATCAAGTCTATTTTTAAGGCTGGTCTGTTTTGGAGTTTGTGGAACCTTTTTTTTTTGTTTTTTGTTTCTCCCTTAAAATTTGTCGATATAGGACTAGAGTAGGTAATCAATAAATCATGATTAAGGTGCTATGGAATAAAGTAAAGTATTCAATGGTTGATATGCCCTTTTCCTGACCAAGTATACTGATCAATGTTTGCAGGTGCGATTTCATGAATTTTGCCAAGAATACTGTCTGCTTACAGTGTGATGCTAAACGTCCAAAACGGCAGTTGCTGCCAGGAGAATGGGAATGTCCTGAGTAAGTGTTAAGTTCATTATTTCTACTATTATGGCTGCTTCCCCTCTTTCAAACTCCCTTCTAAGCACAATTCAAATATACTTGATTAATAAAAAACTTATTTGATGTTCTATGAAGCTTGTCTCATCATTGGAAGCAATTTTTTGGTATGATTAAATGTTTTTAACTGGTGAAACTAATATGCTATAAGCTTATAAGGTTTACAAAAGTACCGGAGTTCTTGGTCCCATGTTATCTTATTAGATGAAATATGAATATCATTAATGCAACTAATGGATTGGTTCTTCACAGTTCCCACATTTTCTACCATCAAAGAAGTTGCATGCGTACCACAATTGAATTCCATGGAATGGAATATTTATTTCCATTAGTAACTTAATGCATGTTCAACTTCAGAGCTCTTGTTAACTGTTAACATGATTGGTATTGAGGTGTAGTTCCTAGGTGCATTTTTCTATACCCTCTCCAGGCTTCTTCTGCTGAAATATTTTGAGCATTAATTATGTTATTTTTCTCTTGTAGGTGCAACTTCTTGAATTACCGAAGGAACACGGCATGTTTTCATTGTGAGTGTAAACGCCCACCTGATGAATTTCTGGAGAACAAAATGCAAGATAATCAGCATAGTTCGAAGCCAAGGGTGGATAAGATTTCCAATAGGCGAGAGGTTTCGAATGCTTGGAATTTTGATTTTGATGATGATGAATCAGATGGTGCAGATGTTGCTGCTTTTGAGTATGCAGATGCTCATGCTATTGATGAAGATTTTCCTTCAGATACCCTGGCTCAACGTGGAAATATGGGAGGCTGGGAAGGTGAGAAAACTAATAGAGCACAAGGGTCTCATGACAGAGAATATTCTAATCCTGATCTTAATAGACCTGGATTAGGGTTTGATGATTTTGAGGATGAAGATGATATAGATAGTTATGAGCTGGAGACTACTAATAATAGTACTAGAATGGAAGCATCTAAAGGTGATTTTTCTGAAGTTGGTGACTCTTCAGGGTTGGAAGAAATAGAAGATTATGGTGATAAAACACACGCTCATCAAAGAACAGCTTCCAAAAGAAGTGTGCGATCAGGTTCCTTTCATAGGAATACCTCTTTCTCTGGCTCTGAGGATGATGATCTCAGTTTCAATTTAGATGAACGGTCATCCGTTCATTCTAATTTTAAATCTAGCCATGTTTCAGCTGCAGCACACAGAGGCAAAGGCAGAGGTCCAGCCAAGAAATTAAGCTTTGATTCTGAGGATGATGATCTTACTTTTGATTCAGATGAACAACGGTCTATTCATTCTAAATTTAGATCTAACCGTGATTCTGCGGCTCCATGGAAAGGCAGAGGCCGAGGTCCAACCAAGAAATTAAGCTTTGGTTCTGATTCTGATGATGACCTTGGTGGTGGCCTCTACTCCGAGGCGGATGAGGATTTAAACGATGTATATGCTTCCAGACAAAACAAAGAGAGGAACCAAGCATCAGGGAGGAGAAACTTCAATACAGACAGGCAGTCTAAATCTAATGGTTCTCGCAGATCAAACTTGTTTAGTGATGATTCTGATGGATCATCCAGGATGCCTTCTGGTAAAGGTAGAGGGTTTCGAGGAGAGAGTCATAATGGGCAAAGGTTTAAGAATTCAGACAGGCAGTCTAAATCTAATGGTTCTCGCAGATCAAACTTGTTCAGTGATGATTCTGATAGATCATCCAGGATGCCTTCTGGTAAAGGTAGAGGGTTTCGAGGAGAGAGCCATAATGGGCAAAGGTTTAAGAATTCAGACAGGCAGTCTAAATCTAATGGTTCTCGCAGATCAAACTTGTTTAGTGATGATTCTGATGGATCATCTAGGCAGTCTTATGGCAAAGGTAGAGGGTTTCCAGGAAAGGGCCGTAATGGGCAAAGGTTTGAGGACAGGGAGCAAGGCAAAAAACATTTTAGCAAATCTAGAAGTGAACAATATGGAAAGAAACAAGGACAGTTTAACAAATATAATATGGATGAGAAAGATTTTGGTGAATTTAGAAATAGCAGGCGTGTGATTGAACGATAGAGCCATTAATGAATGTGTTCCTGGCTACGTCTATTGTTTCTCCATATGTTGATGGCCCAACTGCAAAAGCAAGTATTTGTGATAGGATTATCAGAGATTCAAATTTGTTCAGGCCAAAGAAAGGGAAGAAATTAGAGATTCAAATTTTGCGGAAGCGAGTTGGTCTTCGAGGCTTGGACCTTGGAAAATACTTTCATCGATGTGCCTGGCCACCAGTATTTTTAAGGATAATATAACTCCTCTGGATTGCCTATAAATGTTGGACTGAGTCGACGAGTCAGGTGGTCATGAATGTGATAGATGGTATTTACCAGTAAATCAGTAATGGTAAAGCCCTTCGAGTGGAGTCAGCTTTCACTGAAGATTTTTGAGCTGTTGTCACCAGCCTTGTGGGATTAAAACCAAATAAATTTCTCCATCTTTTATGTCTTACAGTTTCTACTCTGACTATGTGGGTAACTTTCTCAAAATTGAGTTCCATTTCAAAGAACACTAATTCCATTTTTTGAAACGCCTGTCAATCTGTGGATAAGTTTTGTTCCGAAAATTCAAATTTTGTTTTTTATGTAATCTGTATACGTGTTGATATAGATATAAATATGTCCATTCTTCATTACATGTTATATACGAACAATCTAGTTCACCCCAATCTGTTTTTTTCTAAATGATTACAAAATTTATACATATGCTGTCATCAGGTTTCGGTTATTCCATTTTAATATTTTTTTGTAATTTTGTGCAGTGTCTATCATTTGTGGGGCTAAAATGTACGACTGTATACTTTTTTTGGAAGTGCGCAATTATAATTGAAAAAGTGATGTAAGTGCGAGATTTCAAAATTTTCTGGGCTAATTTAACAATAGGAAAACTTGGGGAGACTATTTCGAGACGCTTTTCAAAATTTCAAATCTAATCCTGTGTAATGCCACGTTTAAACCCCAAATGGCGCGTAAGATCTGGACCATCCATATCACCTACTCTAACACGTGTAGGGTTTATGTAACCTAATACAAACCCGTATTCCCTCCTCGACCGTCTTCGTCCTTCAGAACACGCACTGCTAAAACAATCATAAAAATCTTATTGGTTAAATCACAATTTTTATTTGAGTTTCGCGGCAACGCCTTCTTTCTCTCTCTCTCTGATCTCCTGCAGCTGTCTCTCTCAGAATTCTTCGTCGCCCACCTTCTCTTCTTTTTTCTACCAAGCTTCTGCCGGATTCGGATAAACCCAACACACGGTAACAGCCACAGAACCAATTTCACTTCCCGATCTGTAATTTAGGGTTTGAATGTGAAGAAAATTGAATTCGGATGGCCTTTTAAGTGTTTTTAAATCAGAAGAAGTCCTTTCGTTGTCTCTTGCCAGTTTTTTTTTTTATCATTATTGTTATTATTATTTTTTTCTAAACTCAAAACCTGTTTGGTACCAGATGTTGTCACTTGACTGGTGCTGCAATTTGTTTTAGTTTTCGAATCTGCGTTCTTCTTCCATATCGCCTTTCTGGGGGAGGGAATGGGATGGGGTAAGGGCTTATGCTATAGATTATTTGATTATGTGAAGTTCAAAGTCAATTGCAAAATACGGCGTGATTGTGAGAACTTCTCCTTCGATGACGAAGAGCTTGATTTCTGATTGGTTGTGGTTATCATGTTTAAAATTCGCTGCTTATTTGTTAATTCCGAACTGATTGAGCTTTATCACAAAGTACTGATTTTATTTATTTATCTTTTTGGTTGGAGGCGGGCAGCTTGCTGGTTGGTTATGTTATACAGATTTGATTTATTCTGAACTGGTGGTGAAGCTTTTGATCAATTAGAAGTTGCTATGTCAGTGTGGAGGTGTAATTGTTGATTGAACGGTAGGCATTTCACGTATGAACGTGTAATCTGTAGGTCAACCATCTTATATGTTTATGTTATTTTTCATGGATAAATTTACTTTCTTTTTATTTTTTGTCGTATGTAAAAAGATGACGATACAATGCTGGCAAAAACATAAAAGACGATAGGATAAACCGTTAATGTTTTATTTTTAAAAATAATCTATTTACAAGTGGGGGAAAATATTTACTTTTTAAAGCCTTCTATTATGTGCTTGAATGTCTTGCCTCAAATTGTGTGCAGTCATCTGACTTCAGAGCAGGCTTTATTTGTCACCTTTCAGAAATATATCAGGTTACATATCTCGTCAAAATACTAGGAGGCATGCTGTGTAACATTAGTGATAAATGATTATACTTTCTAACGTGGAGGAAATGGGAAAGAAAGTAGGCTGAAGACCTTGTACTGACCTTAGTCCCAACGTTTCTTAAAACATCTAGAGAAAAACTTTGTTTTTTGTCTCATATGTTGAGTTAAATTGTTACTGACTATTGTTATTATTTTGGGTTCAGATAGATAAATGATTAATGGCACCCCCAAGGAAATCAAGAAGTGTGAATAAGCGGTTTTCAAGCTTAAACGAGACCTCTCCTGATAAAGATGGAGTTAACTTGAACAAAAATAAGCACCGGGTATGTGATGGTTTGATAGCATTCCTTATTCGGGCACTGCAAAGGAATAGGGAACCAGCAGAGTTCCCATGATAAGTAATAAGTTACTTTGTCAGAACAGCTATTAGCTGACAATTGGCAGTTCATGGTTTTTGCTTAAAAGGACAATATAGGTGTTAGTTTAATTTGATAAAAGTTCAAGTTATATACATATGATTGATTTCTTGCCATCATGCTTCATTCTCTGGATGTGCCCCTTGTACAGAAGAAAAAGTTGTCTGATAAATTGGGATCTCAATGGAGCAAGGAGGAACTGGAGAGATTTTATGAAGGGTACAGGAAGTATGGGAAAGACTGGAAGAAGGTGTAATTTTATTATTTTCTGTTCATTCTTCTTCCTACCATTGCCATTAGTACTATTGTTATACTCCATTCTTATAAATTTATTTGGTTTTCAGGTGGCTTCTGTTGTACGGAACAGATCCACTGAAATGGTGGAGGCTCTTTACAATATGAATCGGGTACATGAATAATAGCTTGGTCTTTTGTAGCTACATAGCTGTGAGTCTTACTGGATAGAATATGCCATCAAATTGGGAAATTATGTTGTGCGTCTTGTGCTTTATTTTGGTTAGGCGAATTTTAGATTATACTATATACAAACTGATTAGTTGAAGCTAGGTTTCTTGTTCTGGAAGTTAGGAAATTAGGAAATCATGGTTGTCAGTTGGCCAACTTGTAATGATTAGCTCCTCTCCTCAAATGTCTTATTTCTCTGAAGTCTTAATAGTTTTGAATGTTTCTTTTTTATTTTTTGAACAATATAGTTTTGAATGTTTCAGTTCATCATTACTTGCAAGTTTTTCATATTTCTAGCTATCATAAACTTATTAATTTTCTTTTTCTTTTTCACTTGACATGCTTTACAATTTGTAGGCATATTTATCTCTTCCAGAGGGGACAGCTTCTGTTGTTGGCCTCATAGCAATGATGACAGATCATTATAATGTGCTGGTATGTCTAACTTTAAAATCTGTGTTGAAGTTTTATTCTCCTGTATAACTTTCATTGTTATACATATTTATGGCTGGAGTATAAAAGCTAGTTTCCTTTATTGTTTGCTCTGTAGTATTGTTTTTCTCCTGTTTGGAGGTTATTCTTTTCCTCTCCATTTATTGGTGGTTGGGGTGAACTGAAAAAAGCTCTAGTCTGAATATCCTGTTTAGAAGCTAAAAAGCTTCTGACATTATAACAGTTCAGTTCCTCTTTCCACGATGACTATTTTCACAGACTGATCTAAGCATAGTTTATTATTTGGAATTTGGCTTTGCGTTCCTATTTTTCACTCATGATTTGTTTTATTGGATCTGAATATATATTCTGAAGTGTAATTTTGAGGCCTGGATTTTGATAGGAAGGGAGTGATAGTGAAAGGGAAAGCAGTGATGCCCTGGGATCTCAAAAGTCCTTGAAACGGAAGCGTGGGAAAGTTCATCTTCGTTACCCCAAAGATTCTGCTCAATGTCAGTCATTTGCTTCTAATGATGGATGTCTATCTTTATTGAAGAGAAGACACTTTGAAGGTAAATTAATTTCGTAGTTTCTCTTTGGCCAAAAAAAAAATATCGTAGTTTCTCAGAAGTTTTTGTTTCAAATATCTGTAATGTTCAGGTCAGTAAAATTCACCTCTGTGACAGGAAGGCCTACTGAATCTCTCTTCTTGAACCTCTTTTCCTTCTGTATGTTAATTAGCTTAGAACATGCAAGTATGCAACTAACTTCCCTAAAACTAGATTACATTTCTGAAAATCAAATAGTATAATTAAGTACCTTGAAAGGGTCATGGCTTATATATTTGGTAATGTTTTCCTTTTCTTCATAATATGGCTGCTTGTTTTCAGTTGATTGCATCGTTGATAGTTCTTAATGAATCAGGCAGCCAGCCTCGTGCAGTTGGAAAAAGGACACCACGCATCCCAGTTTCCCACTCTCAAAAAAGATTTGATAGGGAAAATTTTATTTCACCTATTAAGAGAAGCCTGAAGTCTGAAGGTAATGCTAATGATGATGAAGTAGCACATGTTGCAGCACTTGCTTTAACTGAAGCTGCACAAAGAGGGGGCTCTCCCCATGTTTCTCAAACTCAATATAAAAGAGCCGGGCAGAAATCGTCTCCTGTCCAGAGCTGGGTAAGAATAGTATTACAATATTCACATGCATTTTCTGCCATCAACTTGTTTATGTTAACTACATTATTGCTTAAAGAGTCAATTGTGTTTTGAATTTGTGAGCTACCATAACATATAAATAAAAGCCGGTGCTAAGCTTTTTAATTGACTTGCATGTGTTTGACTTTGACAAGCAGTAGCTTTAAAGGTTCGAATTAACTACTTTTTTACTCTCTTTATTTTTTTTACTAGCCCCAACAGTCAAGGACAGCCCATGCCAAGTTTCACGGTGCTTCTGTGGACGAAGAGTGCTTGGAAGGCAGTATGGAGAGTGGGGGAGCTGAAAATGGAGAATATGCTAGAGATACTAGTTCCTTGATGGGCATGGAAGGTGTTGGTACCGTTGAAGTGCACAACAAGGGGAAGAAAATATACAAAAAGAAAGAGAGAGTGGAAAATGTTAGAAACCATCAGCTTGATGATGGTGGAGAAGCATGTAGTGGCACTGAAGAAGGACTTTATGTTAATACTTTGAAGGATAAAGTTGATATTGAGGTTACTAATGCAAAACCTGAGCAGTTTTCACCTAAGGGCCAGAGGAAAAGAAGCAAGAAACTTTTTTTTGGAGGTACTTCTTATGCTGCATATCTCTCTGCAACTTGTGCGAATCATGTCTTTAAATTCCTTTTCCTCCTGCGACATTGGTACTGGTTGGATGGTTTGACCTTTGTAAAAATTATTTTTCTATTTCTTGCATTATCTTCTTAGTGACAAGTTTTAATATTTTTATCATATAGATGAAAGCTCTGCCTTGGATGCTTTGCAAACTTTGGCTGATCTGTCCCTAATGATGCCTGCATCTACAATGGAATCTGGTAAGAGCTTGGTCATTGATATTCTATATGACTATATCGATGTGAGACATGCTTGGGTGCAGACACTTGTATAAAGTGGTTTCTTCAATTTTCATCCATTTAATGAGCCAATCTGCATGAGTCGTGAATATAAAGAGAGATAGCCATTTTCTAGCCCCTCCAATGCCTTTCTGTATCTGAAGGGGAAACTTTCTGAAAGTGACTTTGAAATCCAAGGATTTATTTCCAGCAGTAGGAACCAAAGAACAGCATAGGTAGCACATTGCACAAATTCTTTTCTGTCTTTGGTTTTGCTAAAGCCTCAAATTCTGAGGGCCCATCCAAGATTCAGTTAAATTTCAAATTATCTTCCCCTAGTTGACATGATTTTAAGGAATGCATTAATGACTGGCTGGCTATTTCTGAATTAGAATCCTAAATACATCAAGCTCTTACTCAACTTAAATTCTCAAAACTAAAATCTCATTCTTGTTGTTTCTGCTGATTTTCATGTATGTTGCTGTTACTGTCATTTTGCTAATTTTTCTTTCCTGCCCCCTTGATTTAAATTGATTCATATCTCTTCCCCTTCATTGCACCATCTAGAATCATCTGTCCAACTGAAGGAAGAAAAAATGATTGTTGATAAAGATGATAAGTCTGCTTTACCTGAAGCTACATTTACAAGCCAAAACAACAAAGACAAAATTAAACTACCGGGTCCAAAACAAAAGGCTCTTCATGCTGTTCCTGGAGTTGAGGCTTTAACCTCCAAAAAATCTAAATTTGGACGGGAGTCAGAAAATGATATTAATGCTTCCGCTGAATCGAAAGAACAGCTCCCAACTCCTGATAGAACGTGGAAAAGAAAGCGCAAATCTGTGATCTCCAAGGTAAACACGTTTATTCTTTAAATAGTATTTTAAATGGGAAATTATTTCTAGGCAAAGGAGACTCAGTTATTATGGTCATAATGATACGTGATAGTCATATGGACATTAGGTACTAGTTTCCTCTTCTCCTCTCGATTACCAATTTAGTGAGTGTCACCAATTGCCAGTTGGTAGTGGAAGATTACTGAAATGGAGACACATTAAATTATCTTCCTAGTTATAACTAGGAAGTCTTCTTTACCCTGTTTCATGCTTGCTATAGCTGCAATGTTTTTTTAATGGTAACTAAGTTACAGGTTTTTGAATAGAAATCAAGGGCTTATCCACAAGCACAGTTTTTTCTTTGAAACTGTATTTTCTCCTTAATAATGGCTGTAGTGTCTTCTGGAAAATTTAATACTTATTCTGGGGGTCATGTGATTCTGCACACTGTCTATAATTTGTGGAACACAATGCTGTGGTATTTTTATATTTAAATCATACATGGTAGTTTTTCCTTTATTATCACCTATTCACCTCCAATCTGTCATGTTAGTTATATGTGCTATTAGCACATTTATGTAAAGGGAAAACTATTCCTTTGTTTGCAGATATCAAATGCAAAGATGGATTCTCATCCAACTTGTACCTTGAATAGTGAGGTCCGTATGCAAGTCTATAGATATGTATTTAAAGTTTATCCCTGGAAGTGAATGCTAGTGTTATTATTTTGATAGTACTATTTTACCCTTGAGATTTGTGTTCTATTAATCAAATATCTAAGACTTCACACCTAAGGTTGAAGGGTGGTGAAAGAGTTAGTGTAATTTATTATATTTTTTTGAAATTTAAACTAGTGTCAATTATTAAGTATCCCTCCTTATCTGGCTTGCAATTATTTTTTTTATTAATTCTGGAGTATAAAACTATATTCAATTTTTGCCTGTTTGGGTGCTTGTTAGCTGCCCATATTGTAAATTTGCCCCTACACCCAACTATAAAGTGAGGAATGGACGAATGGTTTATATTTGCAAAGTGAATAATTATTATGGGAAGTTAGAGAAAACTCTACAGCCAATGGAATAGGGATAGATGTTTTAGATTAGAAGTTTTAAATACTGTAGTTATCACTTGGTCTTTTGAAAGGTGATTGGACCTGATGTTCTGATCCTTACCATGCTTGATCTTTTGCTCATCAAAGATGCTGGGTGTGCCCTGTAGGCTGTAGTTGATGATGATAACAAACCAATGATTAAAGGAAGACAAACTGGTCAAGTGTTTGCTCTACCAAAACAGTTGAAGTCAGTCAGATCATCAGAGAGTTCCTTGTGCAGTGATCCAAAAGATTTAATAGTATCAACTGCAGAAGCTCTACCTGCAACTCAAGCTAATTTGCCGAATAAACAAAGAAGTAGACGCAAACTGGGTCTACAGAGAACATTGATGGCGAAAGAGAAGTCTTCTGAGAACATATTGAAAAGTCAACCTAGTAAATACTCTAGTGGCCTCCAAGATAGGGCTTCACATTTAAAGGTAAAAGCTTTATCTTAATTCACGGACTGCGATTTGAAGCCTGAAGGCTTGCTTAGTTCTTTATATAATTTATTGTGTTACTTTCAGGAAAAACTTTCCGGCTGTTTGTCATCGTATTTGGTTCACAGACGATGTACTTTCGAATGGTTTTATAGCGCAATTGATTATCCTTGGTTTGCCAAAAGGGAGTTCATGGAGTACTTAAATCATGTTGGACTAGGAAATATCCCAAGGCTTACTCGGGTTGAGTGGAGTGTTATAAAGAGGTATGAAGTCGAGCTGTTAGCTTCATTAATTGCTAGACCTTGTGGACTGTTACATATATTATATATAGAATAAAGCACATATTTGACAATGCATTTTCTTGTTTCTGCAGTTCACTTGGCAAACCTCGCAGGTTTTCAGAGCACTTTCTATCTGAAGAAAGACAAAAACTTGAACAGTATCGAGAATCTGTGAGGAAACATTACACTGAACTGCGCACTGGCACCAGGGAAGGACTTCCAACAGATTTGGCCAGACCTTTATTTGTAGGAGAACGAGTGATTGCCATTCACCCTAAATCAAGAGAGATTCATGATGGCAGTGTCCTTACAGTTGACCATGATAAGTGCAGGGTTCAGTTTGACCGTCCTGAATTAGGGGTTGAATTTGTCTTGGTAATATGATCTCTTGATAATCATGCCATTTTCATTTAATAAAAGTTTTTGGGCATATCAGTAGGTAGTTCCAAATCTAAGAACAATGTTTTCTTCTATTGGAATATAAGTTGTACTCTTTCATTTCTCTTCTGATGAGTGTAATGTTTGGTGCAGGATATTGATTGCATGCCTATGAATCCATTGGACAATATGCCAGAAGCTCTTAGAAGACAGATTGATGCTGGCAAAGTTTCTTGTATGAGCAAGCAGCTACATATGAATGAAATTTCTAATTTTGGGGGATGTGCGACATGTGTTTCAGGTGGACCCCTGGAGAAGGTATCCACCCCTTCAAGTACCTTGGTGAAGCAGGCAAAGGTTAGATATAACAATCTCCAGATCCTGTATTTTTGTCAACCATGATGCAATTCACTTCCCTTCCACCACCCTCCTCTCTCTCTCTCTCTCTTAAAAGAAAATGAATAAAATAGGTGTTTTTGATACTTATATAAACATACATATATATTCCACTTATTGTTTATATAGTACTGATAGTATAAACATCTAGTCGTGATCTTGTTCAATTTTCTTTGCTTGCTTTACACAAAGGTTGGCTACCTTTACATAATTGTTTCCCTAAAATCTACAGGGGGATGTTAATCATCCCATTGCCCAAGCAAAAGCTGGTACTCTTGATAACATTGACACAATGCAAGATTCATATGCTCAACCTTGTACATTCACACATCATCAAGCTAGAGAAGCTGATATACGTGCCCTTTCTGAGCTGACTCATGCTCTAGACAAAAAGGTTTGTAGGAAGATGAATATTTTTTTATGGAGTTCTTTTGGAAACTTTTCTATGTTGTGTCTAATTTTTTTTTTTTTCGGGGGTGGGGGGTTTGTTGCAGGAAAAATTGTTAATGGAGCTTAGAAATGCAAATAGTGAGATATTGGATAACCAAAATGACATAGACTACTTCAAAGATTCAGAGTTTTTCAAGAAGCATTACGCCACGGTACTAGTACAGCTAAAGGAAGCCAGTGGGCAGGCATGTGGCTTCCATGAATTATTATTCCCTTTATGTTAACATTCTGAGTTGATCTGGAAGTATAATTTGATTGGTTGTTTTACTTTCAGGTTTCTTCTGCGTTGCTTAATTTGAGGCAACGGAACACTTACACTGTAAACTATCCACCACCATGGGTGAAGCCCCAAGCAAATTTCAATATTCACGATGACCTTCCCTGTACGTTAGATAGTTCTCTAGCACAAGAATTAGGTTCAACTGTTATTGAAATTATCAAGGGATCCAGGCTAAGAGCACATGCCATGGTGGATGCTGCAATTCAGGTATGATGCGCCTGTTTCTGTTTTCGCTATATACTTTGACTACGTAAGGCCACAGATTTAGCAATTGTCTATGCTTTTGCAATTTATTCTTACTGTTTTGTTAGTCCACTATAGCTTGATTAGTTTTAAGAAGTTGATTATTGTTGTCTTAATCCAATCACTGTAGAGTCCCCCCTCTCCACTTAAGAGCTATGTAATGCTGGGCTATGTGTGATCATTAATCGTCCATGAATCATAAAATAAGTCAATCACAATGATTCTCCAATAGCTCTAGACTTTCATGGAATGCATTATAAATTACAAGGAAAATTATTGTTGGGCTTCGAAACCCACCTCAACTACAAAAAAAATAAAAAAGGAAGAGGAATAGAGAAAACCACATGCAAGAATTTAATGTGGTTCGGTACCTCAAAACCTACTCCACAATCTCTTTGGGACAACTTCACTATAACTGTCATCACAGACAATATTACAAATCCAACTCAATACAATTTTAACAGGAAAAAATTATAAACCCTCTCCCAAACATGATTTTTGTATGGAAAAATTATAAACCCTCCCCAACTAGGATATGGAAGCCCCCTCCCTAATTTTGGGACTTTACCATCCTCTCTCAAAACTACATCTCTCTCACTTGGTAATGTTTCTCTTCACCATACACCACACTATGGAAATGAAAAATGCCTCTATTTATAGGCAACCCATGGCATCTCCACCACCCTAATATTCAATCAATTTGAACTCATTAATTGGCTTCAATGACTTGCCAATTTAAACCAAATTGAAGAAAAATTGGTGCATGCATCTTTAAATTTATTTCACCAACCTTCAAATTTTTTAAGGCTTGGGGCCCACTTGCATGTATTTTAATTGGGACTTAGAATGAAAACCCAACAATTATGCTTCCCTTCTCAAATTATATGCCTCGACTCTCTCCACAATTTTAACAAAATATGAAAACCCGTTTGAAGCCAAAAAAAAAAACTCCTAAGTATTATCTAAGATACTATTAATTTCGTTTATTAAAATTTATTTCAAAAGTTGTATTGAAAATAATAATTTAATTTATTCTAAATTTTTTTAAATGACTATTTTATATTGGACAGAATAATTTTTTTATGGCTTAACTTTCATTAGGAAGGAGATTAAGATGGAGGAGAATGTATATATTCAAAATAGAAGGCATGAGAGTGTAATTTAAACATTTCTTAATGAAAATAGTAATACTACAATGTTCAAAGCTCTTAAAAGCTGTCTTATAGAATCTCTTGATGTTTCAGACATTGTCTTCGACAAAAGATGGTGAAGATGCTTTCATGAGGATAGGACAGGTATTGGATTCCGTTGATTACCAACATTTGGTCCCCAGCTCTAGGTTACCAACAATCAAGTCCCAAGAACAAGTGAATGGTAGCTCTGGTCACCATGATCAGTCAATTTGTTGTGCATCAGAACCTTTACATAGCGATGCATCTGGTCCAAAATTGCCTAATGATTCTGACAAACTTGATAGTCAAATCCCATCAGAGCTCATCACTTCCTGTGTTGCTACATTGATCATGATCCAGGTAACTATGAAACGTCTCAAAACCTTCCCTTGTTCTCTTAAATGTTGAAAATACAGCATAGCTCTATATTTGTGCTAATTGAACTTCATTTTTTTTCACTTTAACAGACTTGTACTGAACGACAATACCCTCCAGCCGATGTTGCTCAGATATTAGATTCTGCTGTTAACAGCTTGCATCCATGCTGTCCGCAAAACCTTCCTATATATAGAGAAATTAAAATGTGCATGGGAAGAATCAAGACCCAAATTTTAGCTCTCATCCCAACTTGACTATCATTTGTGTGGCTGTACATATAATGCTGGAAAATTGATTTAGATCACCGGTTCCTCTTCCACCATGTAATATTTGTTTATTTCAGGTCAAAAGGGTCTGATGCGAAATTATTCATCAAGTGACAATAATTGTCACCACCCTAATATGCTAACATCTTCATATGTTGAATAAATCTTTATAGGGGTAGAACATATTTGTTTTTGCCATGAGTTTTTAATTATCCAATCGAGGGGTCATAGTGAATGTTCTATTTGTTGTATGATGTAATCGGAATTTAGAGTATTCTTCAATAAATGTATTCTCTAGTAGATTAATCTCTATTTCACCAAATTAACGTTTTATGTAATTTTTTATTGGACCTAATTGCCCCTGCTGCTGATCTGCTAAGTGCTAACTGTTATACCAGGATTTTACGTTCTACCCTGGCTACTATGTGTCGGAGGTAATTTAAGGATTGGGTACCTGACTTATCATTGAGTTATTAAACTTGTAAAACAAACAATGTATATAGCAGGAAATTCTTGAAATATTAAATCACCCCTTTGTCTTTGAACTGTAAGAAACTTTAACTTGTTTTTTCACAAAAAACAAAACTAGTAATACCGTGAGTCCGTGACGGATGGGGGAACCATATATTTGAGTAATTACGGCCGGTTGACCTATAAATGAACAGGCATCGATATTTTTTCAATTTCAAACATACCGTTTTCTATTTGGCATCGTTTAAGGTTTCAAGGTAACTCAAATGGCAATGGATGGGGCTTTATTAGCTTTTGCTGTAAACAATAAAGGGCAGGAACTAGAGGGCGAAGAAGTGCTAGCCTCAATCATGATTCAAATCGACAGGGAAAGAGTCATTCTTTCGTGGCAATTGGCTAATTCAAAGTTTGGATGGCATGCAATGGGTCTAGAGAAATGCGGCATATAGAGTAAGAAACGACACAAACTAGATATCTTGAAATTTCTACAACCAAGGAAATTTGGCATAAGGTGACACATACAGCTTAATTTTTCATCTAT
The DNA here is from genome assembly GCA_003254925.1 of Chamaecrista fasciculata. NCBI lineage: Eukaryota > Viridiplantae > Streptophyta > Magnoliopsida > Fabales > Fabaceae > Chamaecrista > Chamaecrista fasciculata. Next base: position 27,130 of record QANZ01018178.1, read on the forward strand.
TACTTGCCTTTATTTTCTTCTCCTCCATCGAGTTAGCACTGGACACAAATATTGCAGATGTGCCGGCACAAAGGAGAAAATGTTTTGGTTAAGATGTTTAAAGGAGAAAAATGAAACCTCAATTTACAGATTTTTTCTCTCTTTAAATTCTATCCTGAAAAAGAGTGGGCCTCAGCCAAAGACGCCCATCTGATCCAACCAAGCACTGAAAAATAAGCAGGTCAGGAAGGCAGGGGCAGAGCTTAAGAGATAAACTATAAATAAAACAAATTAAGTCCTTTCCAATGCCACCACTGGACTTTCCTTCTTGGGATATGGTAGCCATTATATCCAAACTAGCCTAACAAGAATTTGAACACGTCACTCAATGAAATTATCCCTTCCACACGCTTGCTGCCAGGCTCCACAATCACAAGTCTTCTAACCCCTGTAACATGCCGAACAACAAGATCGGTGACCCGAGAAAAGAACCATATAGGGTTTGTAGAAAAATAAGGGGTTTACAATCTTGTTAGTAAAGAAGATAATACCAGGATTAGCCAACCGCTCCATCACTTTATGCAATGAATCAGTCCTCAAACACATATGACATCTCTGACCATTGTACAAGCCATAGGGTGAATTTGGATCTTGTCCCAAAAGCAACGCCTGCAGCCAAAGTGCAAACAACGTAGATTCAGTTTTTGCAAATAAATGAAACCAATTAAGATGCTATTAATCTCAAGAATCATCTCCTATAGTGAAATAGTTTTACCAGCGTTATCTTCGTCATGAAAAGCCTCAGTGACAGGCTACGGCTAGACACTTGCCATCACTAGTTTGATAAAAACATGTTCTTTTTTCTCTAAGATTGAAAAGTATTTAGAGAAAATGTATGGCTAAATAGACCTATTAGTTTCTTGCTCGGGCCATAATAGAAATTAATTCACAAGGAAAAAGGATAGGAAAGAAAAACAAAATCCAAATTCAAAAAGTCTTTCTAATCTCTTGAAAAGAACCATGGCCACACAATGGTATCATTGCCCATGACAGATCCAAGGGTTGAGAAGAATTCTTTAAGATACAAGCATATTCTGATTTATGCAAGCTGGATACAACAAAGAGCAGCATACATAGAGCACACTACCATAAATCCTTTCCTCACTTCGTATATCAAAGCCCCATGAAGCAAATAAAAGTAAATTGCTCCTAACTAAAGAGGACACTTTTGCAGAGATCTTTAAATTTGGAGGGTTTCAGATCATGGCCGCTCAGATGAATAACTTATTATTGGAAAGAGACAGAATTTCCAGACGAGCTTATCAAGGAGAAATCTTGTTCCAAGTTTCAATAGAGGGTAGGAATATGGAGAAAAGGACTTAGATGAATACTAACTAGAAAGAAGTATAAGTGTCCCTCCACAAATTTCTCTATGCATATTGAAAAATATATCAAGAGAACCAAGCAAGATGAAAAAGAATGATAAATGAGAATTTCCTCCACCCGTCAAACCCCAAAGAAAAATAAGGGTTCCAACTTCCATGAGAACAATTACCCACTTTCAAATAAAATGGGGTCTAAAAGCTTCAGACATTCACTCCATTTTTATTCCTCAACTGTTCAGCCCCATGTCAGCGCACACCCTATATGAGCCAAGTTTCCAATGATTAATAGCTCCAAGCAAGCTCAAGCTAAAGATGTCCACATTTTTTTAAAGCATTGATCTTAGCTTGTCTTGCTTAATGCTCTATTACGTAAACATACGTCACTAGCAATAAAGATGACATTTTGTATCAAGTTCAGGTTCAGGACCATAAAAGAGTGAAAAGTTCATGTGACTGATGATGCCAAGAAACAGAACAATCAAGAATATACATCTTTATCAAATATACCAATGAAATACAATCATCTTTATCAAAACACTTACTAAGAAGGGCCATTTCTATAATTGGTACCAAATACCTGATGGATGCTAATGTCATCAAGGGTTATCCGTGCATAAGCTTTATCTTTAGCCAATGCAGTGATGTCGCTGAAAAACATAACCAGTACATATCAAATATGATTGGGGAACGTGATCTCACATTTTCAAGATATAACTAAGGAAATAATAATCTTATGGACACACTGAAGGAGGAAGAGAGATATTACCTCCTTGAATAAATGTCAAGCAACGAGTCATTATCATCCACAATGGGTATTGAGCTAACTTCAGCTGCAAAAGGAAAGTAATTTTTCATTGTAGATCAAAAGTTAGAAATAATTTAAATGAAACTACCATCCTCTTAACAGCAATACGATAACCAAAATATTAAGGGTCATCAAATTATAATTAAATGATTAGTAAAGGGACAATTTCATATTTTAAATCCCTTTTTAAACTGAAGAAATTATTAATGGAATGATAGAAGGCTTGGTAAATATCCCCCATCAACAAAAGCTCAAGAAAATAATAGCAGAAAAATCACCCATAAAAAAACACCTTGATCACTATGTAACAGAATAATGATCACCTTGGATTAACAGAGACAAGGCAGCACCAAGAGATGCATTTGGCCTGATCATTGCAAGTGGCTTTCTATCTGATTCGCCAACTTTTGGCACCCATGTGCCCAAAGGTATTGAACCAATTGGTAGATGAAGAATGGGCAAGGAACCAGAGGAATGCTTAAAGTACCTGCATATACCTGAAAATTAAGTTCATCAATTAGTTATAAACCACTTTTCCATAACCAATAGATCTAGAAGCTTACATTTTAGTATGTCTGATAATGAAGCAAGATGTAGCAACTGAGGAAATGAACCATCCTGTGAAGTAGAATGGATAACAGGAACAACTGCCACCTTGTTTTGCAAAATTTTCAGAGCCACATCTTTCAGACACTCATGAGGCCCAGCCTGCAGATTAAATATAAACATAACATAAAATACGATGATGAAAGGCTTACAGCACTATTACAGGGGAAGAAGAAACTGACAAGCAGTGCCTTCAACAAATAATGTCAAATCCTCGCCAACCATATAAATGTCAAAGAAGTCAGGCAGTTTCATTACAACAAAATCGGAATGATTTGATGACAAGAATAAAGGGGGGGAAAAACATGTAGTCAAGAGATGAGGACAAAACAACATGGAAAGTATAATAAGTAATAACTATGTGTTCAGAATTTAACTAGCAATAACTCCACATCAATCCTTCCAAAACCAAAAAGAAATGAGAGATATTAAAGAGTCTAACTGCTCTTTTCTACTATTATCAAACAACTCATGCTCTTTTTTTTTTTAAATCAAAATCATACATCATCCTTCACAAAATCTTTTTGGAGAATCGTAAACAGGAACATGACAATTATTGGGAGGAATTCTTCTTTATAGACAATGACTAGAAAGGAGAAAGGAAGCCAACAAGCACACTGAAAAAAAAAATGCTTATTTCATTGAAGATGGATACAAAATAACTCATAAGGCACAGAAGACTGATACAATAATAAGCTGCCTCAAAATTGAGCTACTACTTCAGACCCAATAAATTCCGGTTATAACTTAAATTATGCTTCCAGTGAAGGATCAAGAGTCAAAAGATGAGAATAGAAACACGAGAACAATTGCACAGGTCTCATCAAGCAGAACAGGTACAGTTAGAAACAAAAGAAGCTGCACTTAAGCCAACCCAGGCAGAAAATTCGAAAGGATGTAGTCCCAAAGTTAATACTGCAGCTGAATAAAATGATACTTCTTGGTCTAAATAGCCTCCTTATACCCTCAACAGTCAACATCAAGCAAATTAACTTTCCAAGCTATCTAAGAAAATTTTAATTACATATTAAAGTAAGTGCCAGATTATGGAGCCTCAAATTTTCATGAAGTAAACACTAAAGATTTTAGAGAAGATTAAAAAAAACTGGGGAAGAAATGAATACAAGCATCAAGCATGACAAAAGTCATAGGAAATTCATGTTCTCTCAAAGATTCATCAACTATGTTCTGATACTATGGACGCATTTTCAAATATTTGACCACAGACACAACCCCCTATATCATCCAATAGATGACAACCTATACTTGTATGAAATTATAAATAAAATAATTAAGATGCAAACTTGAGCAACTTGCACAACTGTTCATGAGAACTTACATGGACAAAATGCTGAGGATATGCTCTCCCATTGTTCATTGCTCTGCATTGTCGCAATTTACCCTCTTTCCATGCTGCTATAGTATGACTCTCAAGTTGTTCTTCAGTCAAATTTGATCCATGATTCCCCAGCTGGAATTATATATTTTAAATTACTAACAGAATTTATCACATAATACTTGCTGTAAATCACTTACAAATACGTCTATGCTTCTAAAATTTATGGACCTACCATTGGTTCAACGTAAAACAATGCAAGAGGTGTAAAACTATTATAACATCAGCCAGATCCATGAAAAATATTCAAAATAAAATAAAAATGTTAGCTTCAATTAAGCTGCTTCACAATAAAAACTTGTGTGTGCATGCGTGTTAGTTGTTAAGTAGCTTAAAGAGTCCAACTAAGAAATTAATCTTAGCAGTATGCAGTACCATACAGATCATTACTTTTCTCAAAAGTTAGCATAACAGAGTTGCACATAAATTTTGATCCCCACACACCTCTTTCAATATTAGAATGAAGTCCATAGCACTTAGTATTCCAACGAACTGACTCTTGTGGAAATCCCATAAAGGAGCCATAGATACGCCCTGTAAGCAGACTGAGTTATAATCTAAAGATTTAAGATAAAATTCAACTAAGCAGATACTCATACATTACATGGGCAACATACATGTGTGCTCTTAAAACGTGTGCATAGATGCTAATTCACTGTAATGAGAAAATAAAAAGTACCTGTTCATGAAGAACATGGAATGCTTGCTTAACTGGTAAGTTGACATCCAAGGCAATGACCTGCCATTGAAACAATCAAACCAGACACAGCTAAGCGACATCAAATAAGGGTCACGTTTCCTAATCAATGACAACATATAAAACATTGTGAAGGAGAAATATTCAAACCTTGCCTGACTCAGGAAGCAACTCATAAGCAGTGTGTGTAGACAAGAATACTGATATACGGTGGCGAGAGACCTCCAGATCAGACTCTGACATACTTAAATTAGCATCCTGGCAGCATGGAAAAGTCAAAGGAGCTTTGAAAGTGGCATAAATTTCAAGAATAAAGATATAATGATGGTATGGTATCTGAAACTAAATTAGAAGAAAATCTAGAAGAAAAATGAAGATTTTTCATTTCAAAATAAACTCTGGGATTAGATTGAATTAAAAACCCCAAAGACTGTTCCATCACCAATATACATAAATAAATAAGGAAAAACTTATATAATGGTTGGTCATGCAAAAAATTATTGTCACCAATATAGATAAAAACCCCAAGATTTTTCATTTCTTGCATCTTTGCTACAACATTCCTTCAATCACAAACTCTATTTACATAATCTTTGTTCTATGGTTGGTCATGCAAAAAATTATTGTCACATCCTTATTTTTATTGGTAAACCTTATATTAAAGATATAAAGAACATCGTATAAGTTAGTCCAATAAATAAATAGCGGGTAAGTTTCACTCCAATCAAAACTGACCAGGGAATCAAGCCAATTTATTGGGTTTTGAAAATGTACCAAACAATCCAGTAAATCACATTCTCTTCCGGCAATTTTCTTATGCTCTTCCACAAACCACAATTGTGCATAAAACAAGGCAAAGTCACCAATAGATAGCGGACCATTATATTTTTTTTTCTAATTAGTTGATGAGCCTTCCTACCTTAAGAAAATCTAATGAGATCTGCAACACCATATTTTGTACATGGAACAAGGCAATAAATCACAAAAAATAGATAGACCATCATATTTCTTCTGGCTAGTGGGTAAGTCTTCTCAGCTCAACATAAACTCTGGCTTAACTCATTCAATCAACTGAGCATTTACATTGTTGTTTAGTAAGTGCATGATAAATTCCTACAAATTTTAAGGCAGAGAAGAGGTTCACTGTGAAATAAAGATTCTTGCCATGGCTCATGCATGCACATTCCGTAGCACAATTCATGAAAGTTGTCACTGCCCTACAATAATAAATTTTCACTCTTCATTTTCGTTCATCCTTATGTACTGAAACTATAGCTGTTTTGAAATTTGTTCCAAACATTAAAAAAAGATTTTGAGATGACAAAAATCTACCAATAGAATCACACACGCAAGCAAGCATATATGTTACCACTTCCCACAGGAAAGTAAGGCCCCACTTTGAGGACAATAATACTGACATGTATGCAATATAACATGAAAACTAAAAGGCATGAGGGGAAAGAACTTACAATATTCCCATAGACTACATTATCAACCTCCATGTGGGATCTGCCAGGTGTTTCGGCCATAAAGATGGAAGGTAAGATATCTTCTCTTGTTAAGAAAATAGTATTCACTACACCATAGCTCCCATTTACAAATGGCTGCTGTTCATCATGCCGCCACTCACCATCCACATTAAACTTGTACTGCACCATATGATTGGAAATGATAAACCATCATCAGCATAAATAAATTTGTACGGCACATGAAAACATATCTACTCCAATCAAATTAATAATCCCATCTTCTTAATCATATAGAACATAAAAGTGGGCAAGCCAAAGAAAGTTTTACAAAATGTCTACATAACTAAAAATTACTACTCAAAAACTAATAAAGTATGAATGTGATTAGATGTGTAGTATCTTCTTTTTCAATGGATGAAATGAACCAAAGCTAGAAGAAAATTTAAAGTTCTTTTATTTCAAATAATTGGAAAATACACAACAACACTAAATGTGAGAAAGATTTTTATAGGGTGGCAGCTGGAACTAAAATACTTCAGGTCCATACAGAAAAGGTGTAAAGGGCACGGTAACACTAAGACAAAACTTAAGCAATGCATGGTAACATCAAGTATATCTTAAGACTATTCTACAATCCAAATAAGCCGCCACGCTGTCTGTGAACAAACATGCTTGTTTATATCAACAACTTCTGCTGCAGACTAAATGAAGCAATTTACCCAAATATTTTCTCATTTCAAATCCCATAAGAAAGGTTTACTTGTTAACTCCCATGCTAATTCCAGGAGGGAACAATGAAATTCTTAATGCTTCCAGTCATATGAAGGGCATGCCTTTTTTTGTTAATCAATATGGTTATACAGTAATACAACTCTTTAATTGATAAGAGTTTAAGATCAACAAGTTTCAAATATTTTTCTACCCATTCTAAAATCTAAAATATTTATCAGAGAAAACTAATTTTTAAAGTAATTCATTCACAAGCAAGCGCCACTTGTTTTATCCTGGTAAAATGTCCAAACATTACACACTGCACTTTGCAACCATAATTTCATCCCCTACTCTAATCTTCAAGGGGAGGTGCATTCAAACCAGATGAACAACGTCCGCATAAAAGTATAGGACGTAAAAGATTCAATCACAAGTAGATTATTTCCTGAGGCCCAAATCATAGGGGCAAACAACCTGATGATATCCTGGCACTAAGCTGCAAATGACTTGAAACACTGTAGGGCATCCCTCCATCGGAGACATAGGTATATGTTCAGACCACCTGGGCATACACAGGTTAGAGAAATCAAATTATAGTGAGCAACACGAAAACAAAAGGAAAAAGAAAATCAAGAGAACGCTCCAACAGAACAAAGACAACGGCATCTACTGACACACATTTATCATGTTCAAAAACAAATAACTAAGATCCAAAAAGCTAATACTATTATAATGGGCATTCATTAACTCAGCTTCCTACCTCGTGAAAGAACCACTTAGAAACACCCTTCTTCCGCCATAAGGCCAGACGAAGCGCTTTGGAATCAAAATGGGTCCTGACACTCCTCCGCTGTTCTCATTTCCTGTATCTGCTACCGAAGCGAACATTTCCCCCAAATTTTAATAGGGAAAAACCACCCACAATTTAGAGCAACTCTACCACTTGGACACCCGCTAAGAGCCCGAAATCTCAACAAATAGAAGAATTAATCACAAGCCTTTACCACGGGATCCTCCACAACGGAGCAGAGGACCCCTCAAGACTCACACATGCAGTGTACCTTCACAATTATCACAATAAAATCCCAACCTCAAAGGGCACTCCCAGGAATTTAACCACTATGCAACACCCACTAAATCCAAAAGCCTCAGAATCGACCGCTCTGATCAATAATTCATCGCCTGAAATCAATGGATTACACTGCCGTCAATAAAGATTCGAAGTTCTACAATTAAGTGGATACAGTTTCCACAGCAACGTAGAATTTCGATCTAATTGATCGCCAAAAAACGAGAATTTTACCAGGAGAATCGAAGTAAAAAGCCCTCAGGAAATAATCTGGCAAACAGCGTGGCTATGAATGATTTGTTCAGGTGATTTTAGGTCAGAAATTATACCTCGAGAAAGTAAAGGAAAACAAAATTATCAAGAGAGAAAACTGAGAAAGTATATTGCAATGTGGGTTATGGGATTTGTGGGTAAAGAATCTAACGGAGGAAGAAGCAAACAGAGGAAGAGAGGAAAACAAGAGGAAGCATTAAAATAATTACTATGGCAGCTACCACAAAACAGGGAGAGAATAAAGGGAGAAAAAAAGGAAGCAAAGCAAAGGGCCAAAAAACCTGCGGGCAGTAAATATGTGATTATTGGGCGAGGGAAGAGATCTAAAACGGGTAAAATTGTAACTTTTGGTCCCATAACTTTGTCAAAGGTCTCAATTTGGTCTCATAACTTTTTTTGCTACAATTTTAGTCCTATAACTTTTGAAAATGTCTCACTATTGGTCCCACACTGATTTTCATTCATTATCTGTAATTAAATCCACTTCACCCATATTTGACACGTCATCATTCAACTCAGCATGTCAGATCATCTTTAACGGCAAAAAATTGATGGAAATTAGCTTGGGACCAACGGTGTGACGTTTTCAGAAATTATGGGACAAAAGTTGTAACAAAAAAAGTTATAGGACCAAATTGAGACCTTTGTCAAAGTTATGAGACCATAATTACAACAAAAAAAGTTATGGGACTAAATTAAGACCTTTGCTAAAATTATAAGACCAAAAGTACACATACCAAATGAAATCAGACATAAACGTTGTTGGGGGGGGGGGGGGGGGGGNGGGGGGGACAACGGTTAATTTTAACTTTTTTTATAAGTGAATTTCAATCTAGTAACAACGTTTTTCCATCAAAAGGTCGTAATTTTAAGTTTATAAAAAAAAACTTTATGAAAAGTGTTTAAATATTATCATTTAAATAAAATCTTAAATTTTGAAAGTTGGGGGCAATAAGAAAAAAACAAAAGTAATAAATAAAAAGCTGTTATTGAAATGCATGAAATAAAAAATGTGTGTGTAAGGATTACATAATTACATAGTAGTGGTGTTGAACTGTTGATTGTTGAGTAAGCAGAGTTAGCATGCATATTTGAAGGTTTGGTTAATGGCATAATGAAAAAGAAAGAAAGAAGGATTGAAGTGTTTGGTAGGAATAGGATAGGAGTTATAGGTTATGTTCGTAATGCAAGCTAAGCTATTAGCTATGTATATTTTTGATGATAGGCCCTTTGTTTGTCTGTAGTTTTGCCAACGAAAAGGAAATAGAAACTAAAAGCAACATGGGATCTTGTAGTGGGCCCTCCACATTACTAGCCCAATATGGGACTTTTTGGATGGTTAGTAGGTGCACTCTGTGCAAATAATTTAAGTAACTACCAAATATAAATAATTAGTTGCCCATCAAATTATAATATATATTTCACACGGTAAAATTGTTATAGATGATGTTGATTTGATACAATGAACATAATAATAATAATAATAATAATAATAATAATAATAATAATAATAATAATAAGATAAATTACAATTTTAATTCCTCAATTTAGAACTAATTTTTTTAAAATAAATTTAGTTTTATTTTAATCCCATAATTTTTAAAAGAGAAAATATAGTATTTGATCCTTAAATTTATACCTAGTTAACTAATTAGTCTCTGAGTAATCGAAATATATGATTTGGTCTTTGAAATATTTCAATTGTTAACTATTTAGTCCTTAACGACGATTTGATCCTTTTAAATTAAACTCATTTTATACTTTTTAGTTTCTAAGTTTATAGAATAATAAATTTTTGTCTTTAAACTTATATTGAATTTTTAGTTTTTGGTTTTCAAAGACCAAATCGTTGAAAATTGCAATAATTCAGATACTGAATAGTATATTTTGATTATTTAAGGACTGATCAGTTAACTCGGTATAAATTAAGGGACTAAATAGTAGGTTTTCTCTTTTAAAATTTTGTTTAACTTTTAACACTATTAAATTATTTAACAAAAGTTGTCAAAATGAATATTTATGTGTTAAGATATTTTAAATAGCAACAACTTTTCAATTATACATAGAAAACAATAGAGCTTAATTTATTTCCATATTCTTTGTTAAACGAATTGAAAATTTTAGGGATTAAAAAAGTTTATCATTTTCTAAAAAAAAATTTGAAGGACTAAAATAATTTTAATTAAATATAATAAAAAAAATAAAAACTTGACCCTAAATTAAAGTAACAAAAATATACTTTTACCTAATATATGCTACTTTTTGACAATATTTAATTGTTAATTTAATTTTTTTATTGATAATACTTAATAGTGAATTAAAAATTATGATTATTAAAAAATAGTACACTCATAATAATATATATTAATTGTGATGTTAATCTTATAAAACTAAATTAGAAATATATATGATCAATATTTTGCATAATATAAACATGAATTTTGTGCGAAGCTCCTTAGGCCGTCGCTATCTTAGCAGAGTTGAAAAACCCTCTCCCGTGAGGGTTCCTCTATATCTCTTTATGAGAATGTTACTTTATTTTAAGAGTTTTGTGGCGGCAGCGTTTTGGATCAGGGATCCCATAGCGTCGATCTGGTCTGGCTTTCTCTGGGATGGCGACTACGGACTAGACATTCCACAACGGCTTCTGTTTTGGCTTCCACGACAGCTTCTTGGTTTGATTATGGTGTTTGGGTGCTCGGTGAAGTTTTGTTCTAGGTCAGGTATGTCTACAACATCGTCTCTTTGTTTGCTTGCATGGCGGCTTCCAAGGCAGCATTTTATCAAATAATTATTGTTGCTTTGAGTCTGTTGGTTGTAGCTTTAGTTGGATCCTTAGATCTGTTAATTTGGCAACTGATTATCTAGCCAATTTGTTTTACATGATGATGGATTCTCTTGGATGAGTTGCAAACCCTCCACCTTTGTTAGTTGATATCTTACCTAATAATGTTGTTTATTTTGCTTTGTCTTTATTTGTAGGCAAAACACCCTTTCGTGCCCCTAACGTTTGCAGTGATTTTCAGTTATGCCTCTAACGTTTCATTTTGTTCAGACATGCCCTCAATGTGCAACCAACGTTTCAATTATGCCCTCAATTTTGACTCAATGCACATGTGGCAATTTTTTTTTGCTTATGTGTCATTTTTTTTGTCTGACTTGATTACGTGGCATCATGACTGGGCATTTTTTTTTTGAATAACTGCTGGACCAAAACGCAAGTTTCACAAAACTGGAAGGACCAAAAAGGCAGTTTTAGCGAAGAGGTCATCTTCAACCTCTCGCTACCTGACCTGTTGCCCAAAACGGAGCTGCCGCTCAACCTGCCGGATTCGACGTTTTTCTATCGTCGTTTCCGGCAAACAAACAACAGAATGAATCGTTTGTTTAAGACAAGAAGATCTGGAAAATCAGATTGGCCAAAAGGCTTCCGGAATTGATGAATCGAAATCAACGATTTCAAGAACTCAAGGACGTGAAATTTTCAATCCGGCGATACACAGGCTCTTAGACTGGGCAAAATAGACCAAAAGAATCGGAAGAAGATGAATTACAAGACTATGTAACTCGTTTAACGATTAGCTTCCAGATTTGACGAAAATTTCGAATAACGCATCCTTGCAAAATGGGCGACGGCCAGATCTGGAATTTTTTTTTTTGTTGAGGGTGTCTTTAGTATTTTGATAAACTGATGATGATGATGATGATGATGAACGATGTTTTTTTTATTTTTAGGATTATTTTTTAATTTTTGGATGATGAACTGATGAATGATGATGATGATCAACTGATGATGAACTAATTTTTTTTAATGGTGAAGGATTTATGGTTTATGAATTTGAGTTTTGGGGTTCAAGGTTTAAGGGTTTTTAATATTTTTAAGGACTAAATCTGAATGTTTGAAAGAGTTTTAGGACACTTTACAATTTTATTTTGAGTATTTGGGACTAAAATGAATGAAAATAATAAAAAGAGGGGGAATTGAGAATAATGGGATAAGAATGAGTGAGATACCTAATTACTCAAATTAGATTTTTTTTGAGTTTAGGGTTTATGTTTTAAGGTTTAGGATTTTAAGGTTTAGGGTTTATAGTTTTAGGGTTTAGAGTTTGGAGTTTAGGGTTTTTAATACTTTTAAGGACTAAATTGGAATTTCTAAAAGAGTTTTAGGACACTTTACAATTTTATTTGAGGATTTGAGACTAAAATGAATGAAGATGATGAAAAAGAAGGGGAATTGAATATAATGGGGTTTAGGGTTTAGGTTTAGGGTTTTTAATATTTTTAAGGACTAAATTGAAATGTTTGGAAGAGTTTTGGGACACTTAACAATTTTGTTTTGAGGATTTGGGACTAAAATGAATGAAAATGATGAAAAATGTAAATCCAGGGACTGATTTGCTAGTTTACTGAATTTTTATGTTCAAAAATGTAAATTCAGTCATTATGCCACGGTGGAATAAAAAAAAGAATGTCCAGTCATCATGCCACGTAGACAAAAAAATGACACATAAGTAAAAAAAATTGCCACATGGGCATTGAGTCTAAATTGGGGGCATAATTGAAACGTTAGTTTCACATTGAGGGTACGTCTGAACAAAATGAAACGTTAGGGGCATAACTGAAAATCACTGCAAATGTTAGGAGCACGAAATGGTATTTTGCCTTATTTGTAATGTGTTTGATTTTATTTACCATACTTTTGAATGAATTATGTTTTAGGAAAAAAAATATTTTGCATATAATATAATATTTTGTGAGGATTTTTAATGATTGCCTTTGATGATTTTTAATGATTTGATTCTTTCCTTTACAAATGATTTTTATTGTGATTCTAACATATAATATAACAATGTTGTATGAAAAGAAACTGCAAACTTTGCCATGATAATGTGAGCGATCACTCAATGGATAGGTAAATTTCTGACTTTTTCTTATATTTTATTATACTTTATACCTCTAATTATCTGTTTGACCATTGCAGAAAGGCAACATCAGAAATGATGTGTATGCACTGTCTAACTATACAAGTTGTTGGGCCTATATGCATGACCCCTTCATGTAATGGACTTTCGATGGCTAAATACTATTGCAACATATGTAAATTTTTTGATGATGAAAGGTACTCTCTTACTTCAAAATTGAAAATTTCAGTACTAAAATAACCTTTTTGATCATGAAAGGTACTCTCTTACCTACTAACCAGTCAAGACCACCGGCTTCCATCACAGAAACAATTGCTTTCTGATGCCAATATAACCTTTCTTCAGAAGATAGAACACTTGAACTATTCTTAAAATTTCTTAGATAGTATAATTTGTAATCAAGTGAATTTCATTTGCACTTCAACACATTTGAACATTTTCTCATTCACAATTAGCCGTTTTAGATGGCCATAAATTTATTAATTGGGATTCTTGCATCAGTTATATATATATATATATATGTATATATATTTATTGTCCTGGAGTCATTGGTTTCTTATTTGAATGAAATAAAGTGTTAGTATTAGTGTACAAGTGTTTTAATGTAACTCTGATATGCCATTGCTAATTTTCTGTTTCTTTTATTCATTAACTGTTATTTTCTGTTTCTTCTATTCACCTTCCTTATTTTTGTGATTGTCTGTGTTCTCTGAAGAAAGCCTTATTTTTGGTTAAGTTGGTTTTATAGTTTTGTTATTTAAATGTTGATTTTGGTTTTGTTATTGTGTTTGATTTAGATTTTCTACAGGTTGGTGGGTTTGCTATTGTTCTCAGCTTTTATTGTCAAAAGAGTTCTCTAAAGGCTGCTGACCCATCTTCTGATTATGCTTTCTGATATAATTAGTTATTTTCTCATAATAGTTTAAGTTCAGTGAATCCCCTGTTGAAACTAAAGAGAACATGAGAATTAAGTTCTAGAAAGATCTATTCTTTTGTAGATTCTCCCTAATTTATCATTTGTTGTAAATTCTCACTTCTAAAACATTCAGATTCTTTTGTCAAGCCAATCATAATTTATATTGTCATCACTCATCACAAAGTTTGAATTGATAGTTTAGAATATTGGGAATGAACAAGTCTTAGCATATATTGGGAACATTGGCTCAGAACTATCCGGAAACACCAAAGAAGAACATTAAAATTGAGAAATTTCACTAAGAACCACAACTCCATTTTCCTTTTTGCCATTTCAAAAGACTTGCCTTTGGTAGAAGCAGTCTTTTTTGATCTGTAACATATGCGAAATTGCTATACTTATCATCTTTCCTTTCTAATTATAGATATCTTTTGGGATTTGTAATATATGAATAATTGCTATACTAATCTTCTGTATGGATCAACAATACTGTCTAACGATCTTTATTTTTGTATGTAATGCTACTAATATTATATGTGAAAAGTATTTTAATATCTGTGATATCAATATATGTGTGATATGTGTGATGATATGTACTAAAATGAGAAAACCCGTGCGAACGCACGGGTCTCATACTAGTTCATTTAATATGAATGTAGGTGATTTTGTTGAATGAGCGATGTGATACGTTACTGTTGATTGAATTGGACGGTGATGAAGTGGTAACCGAGTGGGGCCCACGGGATCGAATGGCATTGACGAGTGGGGCAGTGGGCTAAAAGTGACCGTGATTCTCGGGCAGCTTCCTCCACTCAGTTATTAATATTATGAATTGCAACGAATTGGGTCGCTACTAAGAAAAAAGGCAATAAAGGATCTTAATGAAGCCCTTAACTCCCAGATTCACTTGCCATCATTAGATCTACCTACCAAATGTCATTTAGCCCAAATTAACATCCTTTATTCATAATCATCTACACAAGAGTGCAAAATAATATAACATAATACTCAATCAATTTTGAACAGATTTGATTCAGAACCAAACAAATTATTATTGAGGTGACGCGCCACATTTACAATTATATATATTATATATATATATAACTAGGGGCTTGGCGTGCCCTAACGGGCACGCCAATATGTATGTAACGTTTGAATTGATTTAAAGTTGAAGATTATATTAAATTGTTATATTGATAAAAGAGTAAGTTTGGGACCAATTTGAGAAATTATAAAATATTTAGGACCAATTTGAAATTACCTCATATGGGGAGAGTGAGTGGGAAGAGAGTGGTGGCATTTTTAATTTTTAATTGTTTTTTGCATTTTTCTAATTCATTTATTTTTTTAAAGAAGTGGGAGAGTGAGTGAGAGAGAGAGTGAGTGATTTTTTTTTCTTTTTTAATTTTTTAATTCACTATTTTTGACCAACCATAAGGGAGTGGAGCCATATAATATAGTATAGATATATAATAAAGGCATAAATAAAAAACAGAATTATTAGAGATCGATCGGATTATAATTCTTCGACACGATTCCTCGAGGCAAAATTGATTTTTGTGTAATTCAGCAAACAACACTTGAAACAGGGTTTCATCATTCATACATATAGATTGGATAAAATAATAAGTTAAATAACTAATGATGGGTTTGTCAGAAAATAATTTAAGACATTTTTTCACATCGTTTCTCTCCTTTCTTCTCAAACTTAGAATTTACATATTGTTAAAGTGAACCATAACTCAACCTTTCATTAGAATATATACCTATCGTTGTCGTCGTCGTCATCACGGAGTTCCGTGAACAATAATGCCTTTGTATAAGTCAGTGACGTTAGGGTTGAGTTGAATGATCAATAGTTTTCACTTTTGAGATTCTAAACTGGAATATAGCATAGTATTACACTGATATAACGTATTGAAGTACACACACAATTTTGATTATCGCCGGTAACGTACTGAAGTACACAAACAATTTTGACTACGTACTGATATAACGTACTGAAGTACACACAAACTTTCTATCAGATTAAAAAGCATGTATTAATTAAGTTCTGGGTATTTTCTTACATGGGATGTTGAAACTTGGAAATTATATTTGACTAATGAATTTTTTTTTTTAAACTAGCTAGCGTGGAGCTAATTAACTCATTCATTTTGACGTGTCATTCCCAAATTACTCCAGAAGGAACTCATCAAATTCTTTTTCGTGCCCCCAGATAGTTCATGTGAATTTCATAATGTTCACAGATCACAAGGATGTGTGTATGGTTGTGTTTTTATCCTTTCTTTTTCTTTATAAACACAAAGAAAAAGGCCATTCATCAGTACTATTTGAACCTTAACTCTCAACAGGGATATATAGGATAACAAGAAAATTAACACTCATTGGATTAATTGGAGACTCGTGTGTAAAGAAATATAATTAAGTATTAGCACGCCTCTAGATTAGTTACAGCGTAGTGATGTATCGTATATTATTATACTATTGAAGCTACGATGAATTGCTTATTGCTCTGAAGTTTGATTATTGGACATGAAAAACCGATTCACACAAACAAGTTTGTCGGAATGATCAAATGTCTGACAAATTAAATGATAACAATATTTTTTTTGTTATAAACAATATTCATGTTATAATAACTTTTACATGACACAGTACACGAGTCATCAAAATGGGGGTGTTGGGTTCATGGGCCCAAATAAACTAGAGAGTAGAGAGTAATTTAGTAAGATGGGCTTACATATGGGCCTTTCTCGACGGACCCATAATGTCTTGGATAGAATATAAAAATTAATAAATGTCTGATTGTGCAAAAAAAATTAATTAAGAAAGGAGAAAGGGTCAACAAGAAATACCGAACAATTATAGATCTGTATTTAGAGTCATTTTAGACATACCGATGCAGATATGAGTTGAAACTTGAAACACATAGAAATTCTGTTTTTGTACCTTAACTTTCAAGTAATTTAATTTAAGGGTGTAGTACTGTAGTTGATCGTAACTACTAACTTGTAAGAATATAATATATTCTTAATTAAATATTAAGAATTCAAATTTTGACATTAGATATAAAACAACTTGAAATTTTTAGAGTTCGACAACTATACTATCTTTTTAAGTAAAAACCTTGCGTCCTCTATTTTAGGTGCAAATAGTTATTGAAGTGAGTGTGAAAATCAGTTAAAAGAATGCATAAAATTTGGAATAATACTAGAGAGAAATCTATTTCTTAAGCAACAGATTCTTCATAGTTTAACTATCCATCAAATAAAAAATTTAACATAAAAATTTTATGTAAAAGTAATTGATGAAAAAAGAGATAGAGGGTAAACTAAAACTTAAATAATAGAATTTGTATAGCATTTTCCTAAAATTTGAACCGGTGGATATATGCAAATTAAACATAGTTATAATAATGAGAAAAGCACGTAAAGAAACTAAGTTTGGTTGGTCTGGTGGTCAACCTCAATAGATCGCTTAAACAAGTGTTAGAGGTTCGAATCTCGTCTTATGTATGAAGCAACTAATTGGCCAACAGCAAACCCTTAAATGAAACTCAAATTCGCAGAGTATTAATCCTTGATCCATTGGGTTAGAAGATAAAATGCAAGAAAAGTATAAGATTTGGGGGAAATATGAGAAGGAGAAAAAGGTGAGGAGAAAGCTAAAGGAAGTAGAGAATAGTATACATGTCATGTCAAAGTGTCATATATGGTTCCCGCCATTTTACTGAACTGAAAGATGAGCGACATGCATGGTGGTGTGGGGCCCATCCATCTGTTCAGGCAATTTCGGTGGGGGCCCATCAGATATTCACGGGTTTTTTACCTAACGAAACAGTACGGATCATTTAATAATGCACAAGTTGTGCCAGAAGCCCAATGCCACATCACTCCCTGCTCTATTTTTTATTAGGGTAAATTATAATTTAATACCATGTAGTTTGGTCATATTTTATTTTAGTACCCTATAGTTTAAAAAATGACATTCTAGTACTCTGTGGTATTCTCCATTAACACTTTGGTACCCTTTGGAGCTATTTTGTAATTTTAACCACAATAAATTTTACAAAAATTACATATTGACCCCCAATACTTTCAAAAAAATTACAAATAGGTCCCTAAATACATATTATCTAGGGACTAAAATGAAAACTTTTAAAAAAATTGGAGTCAATATGTAATTTTTGAAAAATTAGTTATGGTTAAAATTATAAAATAGCTCTAAAAGATACCACAGTGTTAATGAAAAATACCACAGGGTACCACAGTGTTAATGAAAAATACCACAAGGTACCAAAGTGTCACTTTTTCAACCTCAAGGTACCAAAGTGAAATATGACCAAACTACAGGGTACCAAAGTGTAATTTATCCTTTTTATTATTAGCTTTTAAAAAAAAAAACTTTCAAATGTTTTTAATACCAATCAATATTAATTTCAATTTCATTATCTGTGATGATATGCTTTTGTGTGAGAATGTGTTTTTTTTTTGTTGTCTAAGTTTTTTTCTGACTTATTTGAATTTGATTTGTATTGTGTATTTGATTATGGTGAAAAAATATCTCAAAACAGATATTTACTTTCACAAATACTCAAATTTGATACTATGTTTAAGTGATACCGAATCACTTATTACTTTAACCAATTTTTATTAGTTTGGCTGGATGTGATTGCAATTGTAATTTATTTTAAATTCTATTATAATATTTAAGTGGGTTAAGGGTTGAGTATAAAGAGACAAGATGTTATTGACGGAATTTTAGACCTCAATATATTCCTTTATATATTGGAGGGTGCCATGCATATGTCCCTATTCAAATGCATTTGATCATTTATATATATATATATATGCTAAAAAAATTATTTAATACAATTATATATGATTCAATTCATAACCAATTTCCGATTCAAATTAAATGATGGCTCAAAGTGACTAATAATTGCAAGCATAATTAGTGATATATGAAGCAAGTAGAAACTTTTAAAGCGAACTCAAATGTGTATATATATATATCTAATATTATATGGTTCCACCTCTTTCTGGTCGTCCATGTTTAAAACTATAGTCTATGAAATAAAAATAAGAGAAAATTTATTATTTGGTCTCTCTTTCTTTACTAAGTTAACAATTTAGTCCCTTATTTATTTTACATACATATTTGCGTGCCCGTTAGGGCACGCAAAGCCCCTATTATATATATATATGTTCCTTGGTACTTATATATATATATATATTCCAAATCATTCTATTGGGAGGAGACAATAGAATCTATGGTTCCGTACGTATAACTCTTTGCTTATTTATTCCATCTCCTTTTCACTTCATTATTTGAAGTATCAATGAAAACAGTACAGAAGGAAAACACTTTCTAGATTTTAAAATGGCAAGGAATAAAGAAAGAACTTGAAAGGCTATGAATCATCCTTAATCTCACTAGCACTAATCACTCATCCCCCTGGGTCTGGGGTTTCTTTTTATCAGCATTCGCCAACATAAAAGAACTTATTAAAATATATCTCTATTTATAGATCTAAATTAAAAGAGTAAAAGGATTCATTAATTTTACTAATTAATCCTGATTTTTTTTTTCAATTAACTTACAAAGTCCATTTCAATATTCCCTCATAGAAAAGAGATCATAGAGAAATCTTCAACATATATATGATCCAGAGAATCAACAACTGGTACACACACACAATTTGTCATGTCGGCAATGCATATTCTGAAAGAACGCATTAATTTTAATTAGAAAGAAAAAAGAAGAAGAAGATCATTTTAGATGTTTTATTTTAATTTCCAGCACTGATGAGACACCAGAGCATGATTTCATCAAAAAGATAGAAACGACACGTACGACTTAATAATTATGAAAAGGCTGTAACGCATTCACGTATATATGATTGATGAACAATCACTTTTCTTTTCCTATCAATATGCATGCAATTGCAAAGTCCACTTTACCTGGTCTTTATGTCAATTATTATAATCACTTATCTCTTACACTTTCCACACAAATGCAAGAATGAAACTGTGAAATTAAAGCACCATTTTACTTTCTTATAGCTAGCTAGAAGAATAAGTAGAGTTTAAAAATCTGAATCACAATAATCATGGAGGATTGAAATGCATGTCTATGCGTATATATATTTATGGTTGATTAATAAATGTCAAAACATACATAATTAATGCCAATATATATACCTATGTTTAAGATTTATTCTTAATTATATTAATTACAATTTTTTTTTGATAAACCGCTAAATTCATCACTAAAATATTAATTACAATTTTAATTGTCCTAGCTAGCGCCTAGCAGTGAGTGAGATATTGATGATGTGTGTGTGTAATGTGTGACTTTTTACATGTACACATGTACTAATTAAGCAAACCTGGCAACTAAAAAGAGAAAATGCCAGTTTGCATGATGCTGATATAGCCCAACCAAGTCCTTACTACACATGTGCAAACTTTATTTTTTTTTTTTTTATTTAAACATTTCATGACAGTAACTTTTGCTGAGAATGATTAATTGATGAGCATGCATCTTTTTGCTTTTCCACTGTTAACAAGCATTTGGAATATTTTCCTTTACACAATTTCAGTAATGGGTCGTCCACGTAGAATAACAACGCTTAACGCATTTATTGTTCCTTTTGTCATTTCTACTTATAAATACAAGAGCTAGCACCAGCCAATTACCACGTAGTAGTAATTCAAACATGTCATAATTAATAATAACATATTTTAATGGTCATAAATGTTTATCTGACAAAAATACATAAAATTCTGTTAAATTTTAGTTATAGTACAATTCTTTTTTTAACATTGAAAAGTGATTTTTTTTTTTTATTTTAGATTACTCATTTTGTTAAAAAACTTATTGAAAATAATAATTTTTTACTTTTTTTTTTCAACTACAACAATATTTAATTTTAGTTTTAAGTTAATATAAAATACAACAATAATCATAAAACTACATATAAAAAGATTGAATAAAAATCATACGAAAAAGATCATTTATACAAAATTAAAGTTTAAAGAAATCTTCCATTACTTTTCAAAATTTGATATTTTTTTTGTACAATATAATAATAACTAAAGTTCAAGTACCTACTTGCATTATTTTAGTCTTATTTTTTATATCAGTCATTAAATTATGCATTCAAAAAACCAGCAAAGCCAGCTATTAATTAGAACGAACGCAGGTGATCACTTGGCAGAGAGATTAAATTCTTAACATAAAAATCATCACTTAATTAATTTTAATTATAAAAAACAAATTTGATGATGTTATGTAATTTTAGATTATTCTGATTGCTAATTTTCTGAAGTTAAATATTAATTAGCTAGTGAGATATAAAATATAAAAAAAAATAAAGTTAAATTCAAATATAGAAAACTACTCTCGCTAATAATTTTAACTTGCATTTTTTTGTACTTCTTAAATTCAAACATAATATACACTTAGCTTGTACTAATTAAGTCCACTTATTATCAATATTCAATAACATGTAGATTCGGTGCTTCACTGACGAAACAATAAGTTTTTTTTTTTTTTTTGCTCAAAACGAAACGATAAGTTGAGAGTTTTGAATATACATGTCGTTTATTTAAACAGAATAAAGTAAGCATGTACGCGTGAAGTAAGGAATCGAAGCATGAATATAATATAGAGTAAAAAAGAAATTAAATAATAGATCGTAGGACAAATAGACGAATATATGTTAGTATGATACCACTATATATAATACAAACGAAAGACGCAAGTTCCCTCGATGGCATCAAGAAGAGAGAGAGAGAGAACAAATGGATGGCCTACTTTGTATCATCCCATGAATGATATGATGAGAAGTTTCCGTTTGGTCGTTCTTCCAAATTATTTGTATTGTTGTTTTGTAGATTTGAGTTTGCTTCATTCGCACAGGTCAAAAAAATAAAAATGTCGTCGATGATAACAAAGTCATGATACGTCAATAATGATAAAGTAAGTGAACAACGAAACTACAAATGCCTTTAGACGTCGTTTGGTATATATATAAATGAATATATAGTTTAATTTGATCTCAACTTTTGGGGCTTTCTCTCCTATTTCTCCATTGTCTTCTTCCTCTAGCTGATATAACTACTCGTCATTCGTATAAATAATGAAACAATAGTTTATTTCAGAACTATACAAAGCATCATGTAACACGCAAACGACAATGATGTCGACTACAGATTAGAATTAATTAGAAATGTTCTTTTGTTATGCGTACAGATTGGTTGCTGTATGGGTAAACACTCAATAAGTAGTATTGAAATTTTAAATATCATGAATATGGACCATATTGCTCTTACTGAACATATATGCACTTACAGCGAAACTCATCACCTTTACGAAATCAGATTGAATTATGTTTTTAATTTTTTAATTTAATTATTTCTTTTGAAAATTTACAAATAATTATAAAAGGGGATCGACAACTTTTTGTAAGACGCTAAAACCAGAGCCTTAAAGTTTAATTTATATATTCATGTGTCTCAATTTTATTCATTCTCAAATCTCAATCCTTTCATTTTACTTCAGGACTTCAGATCAGATATACTATATATGGAAAGGTAATATAATTTTTCTTAATCATCACAATTGCCGACTTATAGTCAACGGATAGCATTGGTTATCATGATATATTATTAATTTTTAATTTTGGACTTCGATTTGTGAATAAATCAATTAGATAATCGTATATATATAATGAAATTAGAGTTTTATTTAATTAATTAAGAAGAAGGAAGAATGAGTAGAAAGTGAAGAAAGCTAGCTAGCTAGATAGATAGGGGTTTCGATTTTTTCAACACATGGTGAGGACAAGGATGTGAAAACAATATCTCACCTTTTTATTGATTGATAGAGAAATTTGATGTGATCCACGATTGTGCTAATAGCCTTAGATTTAACAAACTCTAATTAATTATTAATTAATTACTAAATAATAAAGCAAGTTGGAGACGCCCATGGAATTATAGCCGTCTGATTGTCCAGATATACGAAGGAAGATCTCAGCCGTCCAAAGTTCCAACTATTGTTTTCAAGTAGAAAACTCACTTAAGTGTAGCAAAAAGGTGTAATCATGGTTGTTGAGACCATGTTTAGAAGTTAAGAAACCGATGCTTAGACATGCAATTCAAAGATTTTATGGGCATTGTGCCCAACATCAATAGATCTGCAATTCAAATAATATATATTTTTAAAGTATGCACAAATTAAAATTCAATTTTGCACTCATTAACACATCAATAATCCTGATTAATTAGTCAAACTAACTGGGTGAAAAGCAGTGTTGTCAGAATCGGACCGGATCGGACGGTCCGACCGGTTCAACCGCCAACCGAATACAAGAGCGAGTGGGTTCAACCAAAATAACCGAACTGGAATTTGGACCGGAAATAACCGGCCGAAAACCGGCGAATCGGGTCTAACAGCTCAAAAAACCGGTGGTTCAACCAATTTTTTTAAAATAAAAAAATTAATTAAAAATTATAAAAAAAGCAAGATGAGGCCCTCATTCATCTACGTGTTTGAAATATTAAAAGAACAAATGAAACTTAATCCTATTACTATAGTCTCTTTCTCAATTATTACTTATGAACACAAGTAAATAAAGAACGTAAAGGACGGAGGGACAGCACGTTAGATGGAATAGTCTCATTCCTTGGTTCCTTTTTTTTCATTTTCTTCGTTGAGTTATATTACATAAATATGGAAACTTCAAATAACATTAATAATTAAAATTGTCTTTATCAAAATTGAAAGAAAAAAAAAGGTTTATCTGCCAGACAGGCACAAAAATAGCCGCTAATTAACTGTTCGATGTTGATCCTTTGTTGGGGGAAAAGTAGGAGTGACATGATAATAACAGGATCTTTTTGTTCAGTGTTTTTATCACACTGAATGAATAAAGTGTGTAAATATGAATATATATATATAATAAATAGTTTTAAAAAATATTTATTATTTATTATTTATATTATTTTTAATGATAAAAAACTTAATAGAGACCTGCAGTTCCAAAGTCCCATCAATATATGTTAACTACCGGTGAATCGTGAAAAGCGAAATCCATGCGAGTGAATGAACAGTTGTTCAGAAAGGGAATGGTTTTTGTCCCTCATACGACACCGTATCACAATAATTAGCAAAAGAAATTAAAGTGAGTGGAATTTAATCATAGCTCAAATTCTATTGAGAGATGTGATATGAAAATATAGAATTGATCAGCACGGATGACTTCTCTTATAAACAAAAAAAAAAATGATTGATTTATATCTATAGTTCTATACAAGGGCGGAGCCAGGATTTTCAGTTAGGGAGGTTGATATATTATTTTGGCTAAAATTTTTTTAGTCCTTAATATTGATCCAAAGTTTCATTTTGGTCTTTAATATTTTTTTTGTTCTGTTTTGATCTTTAATGTTTTTTAAAAGTTTTATAATCAGTCACTAACGATTGAATATAATGATATCTCTCGTTTTAAATTTGAACACAATGAAAATAGAGCAATGTGTTAAATTTGGTGAGTTTCTTCTTTACTCAGTTGGAGTCATCCACAAACGAGAGAGATATTACCATATATATTCAATAGTTAAGAATCAATTATGAAACTTTTAAAAAATATTAAAGACCAAAAACATAAAAAAACATTAAGGATCAAAACATAACAAAAAAAAAAGATTAAGGATCAATTATTAAACAAAAATATTAAATAATAATATAATAAGACTGGAGAGAATGACTTTTTAAGTCCTTTGCATTTACTTCATATTTTGGAAAAAAAATAGGGGTGGCCAATTACTTTATTTTTGTAAAATTTTTAAAACCTTTGGGACTTAAATGAGATTATGGCAAATTTGGGGGCCCCCTTGGTTACACCAGTGGTTCTATACTATTATATATTTGTTAGGGGTTTTTTGACAACAACTTTTAAAAATTATAGTATAAAATAATATTTATTCAATATATTACAAATAAATATATATAAAAAATAGAAATATTACCTCAACTTTATTAATCCATGTTTCCACCCATAACTTTATGAGATCGTGATTAATTTTCACTTATATATAGGTTATGTTTCTTTTAAAGCTTGAATTTTTTTATTGGATTAATTTGTTTTCTTTCTTTTATATATTTTTTCATTCATATTAATTTATATAATTTTTAATATTAAATTATTTTAAATTTTATAGACATATTTGTATGTCTGTTAAGGCACGAAAACCCAATAATATATATATATGAACGGGTTCTTTAAAAAAAATAATTTAATTAATAATACAGATGAATAATAATAACGTAATAATAGCTGGAAGATGAACTTATGATGAAAATCTTCATTATTTTTTGTGTCCCTAACAAAACACTTATTGTTATATTTCTTGCATATAAAGAAAATAATATTATTCAAAGTTGCAAATTTCATAAAATTTCTCTATCAATTTAAAGAATGAGAAAAAAAAACTTTTCTACGGTATATATATGCTCAGATTTGAGTCAATAGTGTAGAAAACAAATTAAAATATTTCATAAAGAAATACTAAAACTAAAATATATATGGATAAAATCACAAAAAAATAAGGTTAAATGGTCATGTTGGTCCTTTAAATCTTAAAATATTCAAATTGGTCATAAATATTGATAAAATACTTTATTTTGGCTATAAACTATTAAATATAGTCATATTTCTCTCATTTCAAGTTCGAATGTGACGAGTTTAGAGTTATATAATATTCTCAACAAACACTTTTTCTATTCAATTGGAGTCGTGAGCAAATGAGATCAAATTAATCATGAAAGTACCGCTCATTTAATGATCAAATAAACAAAATTGATCATATCTTTATTGTTTAAAGTTCGAATGCCATGTTATTCAAAGCTACGAGTTACTCTGAACAAATCTTTTGAACAAATGAGAGAAGAGAAAAAGATGACCAAATTCAATAGTTTGAGACCGAAATAAAATATTTTATCAACATTTATAACTAATTTAAACATTTTAAAACATAAAAGGAACATTAAGACATATATTTATGACCAAAATGACTATTTGAGGAAAAATTTGAGAGATGAGAAATTCACCTTGTGGAATTTTTTTTTTTGGCTGGAAAAATAATTCATTTAAAAACAAGGCAAAACCAAGCATAGTACAAACAAAAACACAGCAAAATAATCCAATCCCTCCCTAGCATCAATAGAAACACTAGACAAAACATTAAATGACGAATGTGGGGGGTTTTCAACCCATCAAAGAGGACTCATCTTTGTGCCAGAAAAATTGGCAAGACAATAAGCTGCCAAGTTAATGGATCTAAGGATCCAACTAAAGCTACAACCATCTAATGAACTAGAAACACAAAAAACAAATAAAAAACTAGGCCAAATCGACGCCATGGGATCCTAGATTCAAAACGCCGTTGCCACAAAACCCGCCGCAGTAAACACACAGATCTAAGAAGGACAACCGTCGAAAATCACTTAAACTCGAAAACCACTGTCGTAGAAGACATACAGAAAAGAGCACCGCTACAGAAGGCTAAAGCTGGGAAGCACCTCCGATAATCCTAATATGAAATAGGGTGAAATCTCTTATAAAAGAAAGATGTGGTCTCTCATGGGGAAGGATTTGAAAGAGAACTCAACTCTCATGAAAGAGAGAATTTGTTTAAACGGCTAGGTTACGACTTCTTACCAAAATATAGATTTAGTTTTTTTTTTTTTGGGCCTTGAAAATATAGATTTAGTTGTTCTCATTAATTCACCTCGTGGAATTGAGATAGCAAACAAGATAAAAATCATAATGAAGTTGCAATTATTATAATTTCTCTCGGCAAATTAGGAGAATATGAGGAAGAAAAGGAAGACGAGAATGAGCAATTTGTTTGTTCACTAATCACAAGAGAATGAATGAGGGAAGAGCTTAGAGCTCATTTATTTTTTTTTTAAAAAAAGCATAATATTTTAGATTAACGTTAAAAAAATTACAGTGGAATGGTGTTGTGCCCTTGGGAAATTACAGTGGAAGCGAAGGAAGCACGTGAACAGAAGAATTTTTGCATTATTGTCGTGTTGTTTCGAGAATGATTCGATCCGAGTGTGAGGTTACATTGGTAATTTAACAGCTCGAGGCGGCTCACTCTTATCCCTTACCCTCAGTGGCATTTTCGTAGTTTCGGTTAAGAGACGATGCAAAATTGGCAACTCATGGAACCATATCATTCGCATTAAAATATCACCTTAATACAGACAAAATCTCAAACTAGTTGCCCCTCATCCGCTAGCCATGCCTCAATTGACACCGTGAAGTACCCATTTTACCCTTCCTTAATTTTAATCTCTCTTTTTGTTTATTAATTATTTGAGTTGATATTCAATTAACTATAATATGTATATATAAATATATATATATATATATATATCATGGTATTGAAAAATTTAATTTGGTCCACCAAGTTATACATGGTTTGACTTATCTTCGTATAATTGAGCAGCATTTAATGCTCCATCAATTACTCTATTTGAATACTGTTCTATAAATTGCCAATTATTGAGAAAAATAAAACAAGGGCACATCCTTAATATCAAGAAAATGGTAGGGGTATTAGTGTATTACTATTATCTGATGCATAGCCATAAACAACAGTGCCCTAGACTAGAAAGAGAAATATATTATATTATATGCAAATCCAACGCTTGGTTATTATATTCTTTTGGCAACAAGAACTCTCGTCTCCACACCATAAATGGAGGAGATTTTTCTGGTTTTTGTCTTCCTCTAGCTGCACAAATCCCATCTTTGCTGTTTCATTTTTCTTTAATTCCCTTTTTCCTTTTCAAAGTTTTTTGAAGTGAAATATTTTCTGGCTATAGCTAGTTTTGGATTTTGGAAGGGGGCATAGAGAGAGAGAGAGATTAAGATCGAAAAGGAAAGATCTCGACTAGATATTGTTCTCACTTATTATAGCTTCAATGTCAAACATCACAAGCTGTGATAGTGGGAGTTTTTCGACAGAGAATACAAGAGAAGATGCAGTTATTAAGCCGCACACAGAAGCACTTGGTCACAACCAATTTCATAGTCCAAATTCTCTTACTTCAACTACCACTAATAGCAACGGTTCCAACAACAATTCTCAACTGCCAACATCTCTCAAGAAGAAAAGAAGCTTACCAGGAAATCCAGGTATAACATTAACCATATACATATAGATATATATTAAAACTTCAAACATCCTTTGATTTCGTTTCTCCTTTTTTTTAAAAAAAAATTGTATTTTTATTCTCTTTCCCCCTTGAATTTTGATGAATTATATATATATATATAAGAAAGTGGGGGAAGATTGCGGTGAGATTGCATTGATTTGTTAATTTAATTTCTACTTGTTCTTCAGATTAAAAAGGAAGGATTAAGGATGGATCTAGGGTGTTTTAAGCCAAAAATGCATAGCAAAATAAATTAATGGTGAATTATTTTAGTGCCTTAATTAGTAGTTAATAGCTGAAGAGAAGAAGAAGCAGCTCAATTATTGCCTGGAATTTACAATCATTGTTGTTCACTGTTTGACTTGTGTATTCACTGCTCTCTCCTTTTTTTTTCCCTTTCCTTCTTTTTGTTTCATCACTGTTTCCGAGTTAACAAAGCACACCACATATCTCTCTTCAATTCGCCTATTAAAATTAAGCCTCCTGCCACACACACACTTCGTTTTGTTTATTTCTTCGTCTGTAAATGGGTCAGTATATATATATGGGTATGTGCAAATTTAATTGATTAAAAGGCGGTGAAGAAGCTAAGGAGGAAAAAAACATAGCGAGATTTTGGATTTTATTTAAATAACTTTTTTTTTTCGTAAATTAAATTGCATTTTAATTTAGATCTACACATGTTCACAAATTAAGGATGGGTCATGGGATAGATGATCAGATTCTCAGCTTTTTGTCACTTTCTTGATATATCAGACAAGTGAGTGAAGCACATATCATAAAAAATAATGAATTAATAATTATATAATTCCTAGCTTTTTTGTTTTTCGGTTTGTGTGCTTAATTATATATATATATTTATACATTACACACGTACGTACAGATCCAAGTGCTGAAGTGATAGCTCTATCGCCAAACACACTGATGGCTCGAAACAGATTCGTATGTGAAATCTGCAACAAAGGATTCCAAAGGGACCAGAATCTTCAATTGCACCGTCGAGGACATAACCTGCCATGGAAGCTGAAGCAAAGAACGAGCACAGAAGTTCGAAAGAGGGTTTATGTGTGTCCTGAACCTTCTTGCGTTCACCATAGTCCAGCACGAGCACTTGGGGACCTCACTGGGATTAAAAAGCACTTCTCAAGAAAACATGGGGAGAAGAAATGGAAATGTGACAAGTGCTCTAAGAGATACGCCGTCCAATCTGACTGGAAAGCCCATTCTAAGATCTGTGGCACTAGGGAATACAAATGTGACTGTGGCACCATCTTCTCCAGGTTCGTTCGTTATCTATCTAATTTAAGAATATTCAACCATAGAAAGTCTACTTCGGCTGCCTGCTTGATTGATTAGTTGATATACTATATATACTTTAATTTTACACCAACAAGTTGCATTTAGTTTTATAGTTTTGTTCGAAATCTTACCGATCTTATATAATTATATTGATGGGACATTATGACCAATAAGAAAATA
This sequence comes from Chamaecrista fasciculata, assembly GCA_003254925.1. Classification (NCBI taxonomy): domain Eukaryota; kingdom Viridiplantae; phylum Streptophyta; class Magnoliopsida; order Fabales; family Fabaceae; genus Chamaecrista; species Chamaecrista fasciculata. The sequence continues at coordinate 57,081 of QANZ01018178.1, forward strand.
TATCCATGTAGATATAATAGAACTTAAGCCTTTGTCGGTCAAAGATTCGATTATGTATTTTTTTTTTTTTTATGTGATAGAGAATATATTATTGATGCATGATGCATGGGGCTTAATTATTTAATTTTCGTAAGGAGAAATTATATAGAATTAATTAAACTCATGATGAGTGGTTAATTATATATATGTATATGGGTTTTGCAATTGGTGCAGAAGAGATAGCTTCATCACACATAGAGCTTTCTGTGACGCGCTGGCTGAAGAGAATAACAAAGGCAACATTATTGGTGAAGTACAATTGCCGAAATTACTGGGGTCTTCAAATTCAATTAACATTCAAGCCCATCATCATCATCATCAAATCCCAAATCTAGTTTCTCCAATATTACCACCACCACCATCCATGATGAATAATAATAATCTCATGAATATTCCACATATTGGGACATCCCAATTCATCAATGATGACGTGGAGGTCGTGGACGACATCAAGGATCCTCTATCATCATCCACATCAGCATTATTACTCCCTCATCATCATCATCATCATCATCATCATCATGACCTCAATAACTACAATAACGTATTCACGAGAAGCCTTTCGTCCATGAATGCAGCTGCTTGTCCATCACTTCAACTCAGTTCACATAACAATATGTTTGAAGAGAATAATAACAATAATGAGCAGCAATCAGGTGGATCAGCAGCAGCAGCATCAGCTCACATGTCTGCGACGGCGTTATTGCAAAAAGCAGCCCAAATGGGAGCAACTATGAGTAACGGTAACGGTAACGGTAACTGCAGCAATAATAACGGCGGCGTTAATAACTCTTGCATGGCACCCGCATCATTTGGGTCGTTCATGATGAACGGTGGGCAACACGATCCTATTTCAACGACGTCGTCTCATCAGTATAATTTGAGTAGTGGGATGATGAATATGGGTGGTGGTAGTAACAACGTTAACAACAATAACAATAGCAGCGTTGGAATGAACAGTGTGGATATGTTCAATGCTATATTGGATCAAAGCAAGGAGTTGTCCAAGATGATAGAGCAGAATAATAATAGCCGAACCAATATTAATATTAATAATAATAATAGTAATGGGTTCGTGATGCATGGTGGTGGGCCAACTAGTAATAATAAAGCAAATGGCGGCGATGTTATGACTCTCGACTTTTTGGGGATTGGAGGAGCTACTGATGCTACTACTACTGCTGATCATGCTTTTCTATGGCGCCAAACTGGCTGAAATTCAAATATATTGCTTTTTCAATTGGGCCAAATTTTCATACTTTGTTACCTACTTACGTTACTTGTTCACTTGTTCCTCCATTTTTTTTTTCAAAAAAATTTTCTATAAATTTTTTACATTCCCTTAATTTCTAGGAATGAGATCAATGGCAAATTCAATATGTACGTACGGTACTTAGCTGCTACTATATAGATATATATATAGCTTCAATTCTCTCAATTTAGTAACCTTAATAATAATTTCTGGTGCTTACAATAAATTTTGAGTAAAAAGAGCGAAAATGGCTTCCAAGGAAGGTATAGTATATTGGCTCACTTCAGTTGCTCTTATCAGCAATCCAGTGAGAATTTTGAAAAAGAATTGAGAGCCACAAATTCCCGATAAGCGCTATCCCAAAGTCACACGCGCGTAGGCAGGACGAGCACCAATAAGAATCTGCCACCTCATTATTATATTCTTTCTTTTTTTTTTCTTTAATTTTTTAATTGTTAAATAATTTAATTTCTATGTGTTCAATTCGAGGGCCTCCCGCTCTCCCTGTGAGAGTAGAGAGTGAGTGTGAGACAATCTACAAAGTTTCTACGATTTACCAAAGTATATTCAGCTAATTAACGAATAAAATAAGAAAAACCATAAAATATATACATATGGCATTGATACAATCAAGTTTATTCCGCGCATGCGCGCGAATAAACGTAGCACAGTGTTCATCAGGTGATAATAGAGAAGATCAGAGTTTGAGAGAGCGGTCTCCGGCGGAGGAATTTGCGCCGTTAGCGAAAACGTTCCGGCGGAGACTTCTCGTGGGCGTTGGGTCCGCTTCTCTTGTGGCGGTGGGTGCCAATTTCGGCGGAATCACCAGTTTTCTTTTAGGGTTGTCGCCGGAGACAGGCCGTAATCTTAAGCTCGACGTCGTTTATCCCATTGGAGGCTACAATCGTTGCATCGATGCGAATGAAGGATTCGGTAAGTTCTCCTAGGGTTTCTTTCTGTGTTAGATTAATAAATGGAAATCGATTAATTTTAATAATGAATAACAGAATTCATATACCCGGCGAATTGGGTGGGAGACCAGACGCTACTGTATCGAGCAGCCAAGAGGAAAGAACAAGAAAGATCATTGGATCCGCCGCCCCTCGACGGTGGTCGGCGCCGTCCTAATTTCAGTGATCCGGTCGTCGCTTTCGGCCCACCCGGTTCGACCGGCGAACTCAATGTCAGCGTCATAGTTTCGACCGTTCCTCAAGACTTCTCGTAAGTATATTTCCTAATTGGGTTGATTAATTAATTAGGAAGGGGATTAGCGTGATTAATTTGCAATTGGTGAACAAGGATTGAAGCATTTGGAGGGGCAGAGGAAGTAGGTGAAGCTGTGATTCGGAGCATAACGGGATCATCATCGCAAAGGCCAGACATAAAAGGGACATTGATAAGATCAAGAGTGAGAGAGAAGAATGCAAAATATTACGAGATAGAGTTCAAAGTGGAGAGTCCTTCGTTTCGGCGACATAATCTTGCTGTATGTTGTGCTGCTGCTGGTAGACTCTGCACTTTAAATGTTCAGGCACCTGAATCCCAATGGCTTTCATTCCAATCAGATTTTCATCGAATTGCTGATTCATTCACCCTCACAGCTTAAGACTGGGCTTTAATATAGTTATTATTTTTTTTTGCCAAGGGTTTAATAAAATTATTCAAATACATGTCTAACAGATATTTACCTTTTATATAATTTTTTTTACAAATGCCTTAACTTAACTTAACTGTACTTTAATTTTTTGTCCAATATAATTTTTAGCATAAATGCTCATCTGAATTGAAAAAGATTCATTTACAAGAAAAGATTAGATTAAAAAATAAATTTGGACAAAATCCACCACTAAATTTAAGAGACATAAGATGTAATTTATTCTATTGAAAAACTAAAGATGAAAGAAAAAAAATACAATTATTACAACCTCTCGCTTTAAAATTGAAAAAGATGAAGAACTAATACAAAACAAAACTAGAGAACCAGGGAGACAGAGCTTCGATCGTCGATATAAATTAAAAATAGGCTTAACAATCATAACTAGGTAATTAAAAATTTTAAAATATAAAATTCTAAAGAAGATAGATTTAAAGACCTAATACTTAAAATATGTATAAAGTCGAGAACAAACAACGCATTTTTTCTTTATAATACGATGCGAGGGAGATAGATAACCCTTGGTGATAATAAAAATAAAAATAGAAGTGTCATGTTGAAGAAATGTTTGAATTGCATAGTAGCAGAAGCAACGTTCACCAATAAGTGAAAACAATTTTATTTTCATTATGAAACCTTCCCGAGTCGGACTGTAGAAAGCTTAACTTTTACCTACACAAGTATTTCAATCTGAGTCTTTTGATGGGGAGAGACGCATAATTGTTTTGAATCAAACTGTAATTAAATCAACCAGAGGAATATCAGCCACTAATTCGTATATAATACATATTTCTATCTCTTTCATTTCGTAATCGCTCATTCATATGATACACCACCCTCTCTAACCTGTAAGTCTGTAACCATCAGGCACATAAAATAATTGCATACGTATTAAAAAATAAAAAAATACACTCACAAATAGCACCATCCCCAAGAATACTACTTAAAAGTAACTATTATACTACATGAGGAGGGTATTCAAGCACAAGTTATCTGCCTTCGTTTCACCATCTTCTCGTAGTTCTCAGACACCATTGCAGTCAGATTGGGATCTTCAAATCCAATCTCTGCGCCCAGTCTGAGGAATAACCAAAGTATACTATTCATAATTATAAAGCACTGAGAAAGAGGAAACTTCTGCAAAAATTTAAGAGACATGTCAAACTTGCGTACTTTGGGACAAGCACGAGTTTCTGAACTTCTTTGATGGCTGAACTTGCTGCATAAAGAGATATCTTCCCAACCTGCATTAACGTCCTTTAAAAGGTCAAGAAAGATACTACAACGGACAATACCTAGGGGCGCCAAAAAAGTTAAACAGATCTCCAGCAACAAATAGAAACGGAACTAAATTGTATGTAGCTTTTTCACTCTTCTGACCTCCAATACTTGAAGCTTTGCCTCATCTTCATTAGGCAGACAGCGAACTTCTTCTGCCATTTTTACAGCCTCCCCCAGACTTTCTGGTGATAGGAAATCAAGACCCAACTGAACAGTGGACTGAAAGTTTCAAACGGAAAATATAATAAGGGAGTATCTTTTTTTAGTCAGGAGGAATTTTATGAAGGATGCACTTCAAAAAAAAACCATTAATTACTTCAAAGAACTATTAGCCATTGTTCAAAAAAAGAAAAACTTTTAATTGATATGGTTATATAAATTTGTGGACATGGACAAAGTCAGCTGTCTCAACTTTTTTTTCTTTTCCAATTATCGCCCTTTCACTAGTAAAGGGTAAAATAATATGAAGGGCAACAATTGAAAAGAAAAAAAAAAATTGAACTCACATGGATAATTATGTCACCTGAATATTCCTTGCTTGGAAAGGGCATCCTGCAGGAACAAATAGAGCTTCCCCCACATTTTGTTGAAACGACCATGGCTCCACTCCTGCAAAGGAAGATATCCACCGTACTTAGAATGAAAATATGAATTAAACTATGATCCGTCTTTCTAGACAGCCTCTACAACTTCACAACATTATTGTTAACAGTAAAGGCAACATCACTAATGAACTTCCACTATAAACAGCATACATGCAGATTACAAACTAGTATTTCTGTATCATTTTCTTCTCACTGCAAGATGTGTCAACCTAGCTCTTCTAATGATTCATAGAGAAAAAAAAAATACTATCTTACCAAATTCTTCCTTCAACTTTCTTTTATGGTGTCTGTCCAGAAAAATCACTCCATCAAAAAGAGGTCTTGTAACCTTTAATCAAAAGAGTCAAAAGCAATACAAAATTAAAACAAGCTATAACCAGAGAAAAGGGGACTGAAAAACCAAACCACTAAAGGAGAAATACGGAGTTTTGATACATTACATATTCATTTACAATATCCTCCGGCTTCCCAAACTCTTTCCAATGTTTTTTCAGAAACTCGGTCAGCTTTGGGACATCCTGCCGTCGAAAGACATCCCAAAGTACTCCAGGATGTGTGTTCTCAGAGGTATCTCCATCTTGACTGATTGGAAATTCAGAATTGCCCATATCCCCTTCAACACTAGAATTAATTTCAAACCCTTGATCCATAATTGACTTCTTCTCATTTGAATCCCGATCCTGTTCATTTCTTCCTGTGCCATGCGATGAATCAGGTGAATTCTCCCCTGAACGTATTTGTGGATCCCCAGGTGATTCTTTTGACTTAGATGCTTTTGGCACCTTTTCAGTATTAGTTCCCTGACATCCCTTCAGCTTCACTTTGCATGTATGAACCAAAAGATATACCTGCTCAAACTTGGCAAATGTCAGTTTATATCTGTTAATTTACTTGCAGCTCACTTACATTGCACATCTATGGGGGTTTCAAATTTAAACAGAACACTATGAATTGTTCAGTCGCTGATTGTTATTAACAATTTCAAATATGGAATGAAAAGTTAAACTGTGATAGATACATAACCAAACATAAATTACCAATGAGGCATCATATTGAAACTCCTAAAGCACTCAAAATGAAAGATAAAATGATAAAGACTTTCCATGTCTGGGACTCTAAGAGCATTACATATTTATTGCAACTCAGTTCCTATCTACTCAAACTCAATTGTGTGAAAGAAAGTTAATAATAATTAAAAACCAATTCTTATCGGTTAAATTAGTGAAGATGAACATACCATGTCACGCATATTGAAGTGGAGATTGGTCACTGAGTCACCACTACCAAGTTCCTCTTCGACCCCATAAGATATGTAGATCTTGGGTCCTACATCATTCTGCAAGGAGTAATGAGGCAACTTAGCTGCAACATTTAGAAGGCCCCATTTTGAGTGAATATACTCAAGCAAAGGCAGTTTGCTGATAAATTCAGGTCTTTGATGCAATAAAAACTCTTCAGATGCACTAGGTGAAGGCCAATCCTTCAACTTCAATATTTGTGGCCAACCATTTTCATGGGTACGCCCCTCAAAGTATCCTTTGATGAACTGACTAAGTTCGATATCTATCTGCCATTGTAAGAGCAACAGAAACAGGTGACGTTAACATAAATGATTAGCGAATACAAAAACAATACAATCTCAATTGTCAAATATATGAATACCTCAGACCAGGTTAAGCAATCTATGGCTGTAACCAATCTGGAGTTCTCAGCTTCCTTCATCTTCTCATCTGCTGTTTCTCGAACACCTCTACGTATGACCATAGGATCCCAGCTTGATGACCTATCAAATACTTGCTTAACAATAATGGGTTCACCATTTTTCCAGTGCTTTCTAAAATTTCCAATCCCATTGGTTTTGAGATCTTCAGATGCTGGACAGTACAGATAATTATCAACGCTGGCCTCTCTATGAGAACATTTGCAAAATTTGGGATCATTCCACCTGGTTTCTGGCAGACCTCCAATGTCACTATTGCTGCAACCACTAACCATCTCATCTACATTTTTCACCAACTTAGCAACCCAATTCATCTTGAAGATGCGGCTTAAATTCAATGATGTATAACCACAACCACCCCATTTCTTTGGGGGGCACGGAATACTGCCATCACTGTTGGATCTCCAATCAGGAAATTTAATTAATATATTTCGATTAGAAATCTTTGATTCATCTGAAGAGTATACATTATTTTGTTTTACATTTGCTTCTCGAAGATCTCGACAGCAATTAAGGCACAAATCATAAGAACAATTTGGGCAGTGCCGGTGATAATCTGTAATGGGTATCCTGCAGAAATTACTGCAGGAGAAAAAAGACAGATTTATTTTACTATCTGTAAAGAGGAAAAAAATAAATGATTCTTCTGCACTAATAAAAACCTACCAAGTCTAAGAAGTAAAAATTTTAACAAGTCATATATATGCAGTAAAACTTAATGTACTCTTGGTGTACCAGCACATTTGCTCATCTGCACTCAATTTAGTCCTTGGAAGATCTATTTCAACTCCTGGGGAAGACAACATTATTTCAAGACTGTCAAAGACCTCTAGAGTTTCAAGCAAACATGAAAAAGACATATCAGCTTACCACGCAATTTTTTTTCGAGTTCAACTTCAAAACACTGCTCATGATGGATCTGCTTTACAACAGGAAGAACTGATGACAGCAGCAAGTGGAGATACTGTAACTTATCTAGAACAGGTATCTCTCGTATACGGACCTAGATTTCAAAAAAGAATAACAAAAGATAACAACCAAATAGTAAAATAATTGTGTAAGCTAAACTTTGAAGGTATACTTCGTTACTGGACTATTAAAACACCTTTATTGAATTATCGCTTCGTAAGCAAACTTTGCAGCTACAGGTGCCACGGCAGGCAGGACAATTCCTCTGAATTTCATCCAATGACATTTCTGAGTACCTAAAATGAAAAATGTGATAACACTAAACACCCAGTCACCATCCAACCAAAGCAAAATTTATTACTAAAATAAGGTGTCTTCACCAACAATATATGCTTACCATGTTAATATACAGTTATCACAGTATCCTCTCCTATCACATCTCAGGCACCAAATAACTCTGTCTCTGTCATTCCTTCGGCATTGATGGCAAGTTTGCCCACCAGTGTCATCTGAGGAATCCGTACTTCCATCAGAGTATTCCTGGCATATGACATTTCAAATCAGTATCAAGAAATATTGTTACATTGAAAAGGACAACGACTAGTACTATTGAAAACAGGAACTGCATGCCAAATAACGCACTCCTTCGGCAATCCCATGGAGTGAAACCATGACAAATTGATAATTATGGTCATGGAATTTAAATCTCATCTGTTAAAGGCAACTCTACTTTGAGGGAAAGGAACCAACTATTCCTCTATTTCTAAGAGATTAAGACCCTAAAATCAAAGTTTCTTACACTTGTTTAGCTTGGCCTTTGAGCCAATAAGCAAACATAGGTGAAAAATGGACTGGATAACATCAGTTAAGACTCTAGAGCTATCACAGAACTCAAAAAACCAATGAAGATTTCTGGACATTAGACAGGACAACTACATAAAGCCACTGACTTCGTTTTTTTTTTTTCAATCACATTGTTAATTAAGACCACTCAAAAGAGGCAATATATCATTATCAGTTGTGTAGTCTGAGATGATATAGTGAAGATGTCGCTGTGCTGTCACACACTGAGGATCCTCTTCAGATTCTGACTGGCTTTAGAACCTTAAAGTCTAAAAGATCCTCCCAACAGTGAAGAACAGAACTGGTAAAACAAACACCTAGAAGAAGAAGAAGATGATGATGAATCAACTGAAAATTTTTCGTATGAACTCACTGTCGTAGCATTGGCATCTAAACTCCTTTGAGATCTTTTCCTGGAGGAGTCCATTCCAGATGCAAGTGGTGACTCATAGGACATCCAATTCTCTTCATTCTGGGGGATATCATCTGGTGAATCATCATCTGGTGTCAGAACATTTCTCATAGAGGAGGTTCTTGAGGCTGGCGTCTCTGGTGTATGTCGAAACTGATTTTTCGATACCTTATCCTTGAACTTCTTTCCAGAGACTGAATAATGTTCTCCAAATTTCATGCTAGCAAGTGGTATGTCGCAATCGTCACTCCTGCTATCTACATAATTGTCCAATGACTTTCTCTTAGCCTTCTTCAGACTAGCCCTCATTGCAGAATTAGCTGCCCTCCTCTTTGCCTGGATATAGTGCTTCTCACAGACGGTTTTATCTGGCATGGACATGGCAGTGCATCTCCACTGTTTCCCATCTGACCTCTTGCATCGCAAATCATCAGGGATTCCCACATTTTCCTCGGCATTCCCCGATGTCGATCCAGCTTGGTCCATTTTAAGTCTCCAGTGTATATATAAACAGCAAAGTGCAAACCCTGTCGATTCAAGTGTGGTAATCTTATACGCTGACAAGTGAATTCACCAATTGAGGATGAATAAATTTCATGGCGTAATTAGCGCATGTAAATTAGGTGTATAGTATACCCTAGAAGGGTGAAATTAGCAAGAACTTACAAGAAGCACACTACTGCTCTAAGTGCATACAACACCACCACCAAGTATTCAGCTCGATTCACTTCGTTCTATGCTGCATTTGGGTATATGAACTATTTCGTTAAGCTTATTAGGTAGCAACATCCAACGAGAAGATGAAAACCCCGAAAAATGAAAATTCTCTGGGTGGGAAGCACAACCACAGGTGATCGGCTGATCGCAACTCAACGGATGCTGGGTGAGGCACTTTCAAACTTTGATCATGGGAAATAAAGAACATACAAACAAACCTTATTGATAATACTAGTACTGCTAGTAAAATAGGTGAATAACCCCGTGCTTCAGAGAGGAATAGAAATTGCAGTAACGAGTTGAATCAACCTGAAACGCCGAAATCATAAGGAAAAAAATTGCTTCAGCGTCGGCCAAATGTGGTTACTGTTCTTGTTCTTAGAGAAAATTTTTCCGTGGAAAGAAAAACTTGCAGCAAGGAGGGAATCAATGGAGGACGAAGAGAGAGAGAGACAATCCTCTGTATTTTTTTTTTGGATCAAACGATGAGATAGTAGGCCCAAAATTTAGTTTCGTTTTTTGTCTGAAAATGAAACGGCTCTTTCTGTTTGTGTCTTGAAGGTGAAGCCCACCATGCCTTTGTCTGAAGTTTAATATGTAATAATTATAATTTAAGATAATATATATTTACATAATTACATTAATTACAGTTTAGTGTCCTTTGGCCATCTTAGGGTCTCCATTTTGGTATTTCACGTTAAATATAATAGGCCAAAGCCATATTTTCGTCTCTTTGTTATGCTCATTGTTCCAAATAAGTCACTCAGTTATTTTCCGTTCTATATTGGTCTCTCAGTTATCCAAAACTTGTCAAAGTTGGTCCCTCTAACGTTTTCCATCCATTTCTTCGTTAAAAAAAGAGGAAAAGTAAACTTTCATCCCAAAAATTTTATTTTGTTATATTAAGGTCCTTTCGAAGCGGCGTTGTGCGAGAGAGATTTTCAAATCTTAATTTACTTCATTTTCTTGATGTTATTATAAAAAGAAAAATGACCTTAATATAAGAAAATAAAACTTTTGGGGATGAAATTTTTTTTTTCTTTTTTTTTAACAGAGAAATGGATGGAAAACGTTAGAGGGACCAACTTTAACAAGTTTGGGATAACTAAGGGACCAATATAGAACGAAAAATAACTGAGGAACCTATTTGAAACAATGAACATAATAGAGGGACCAAAATAGGACTTTGGCCAATATAATATTCAATTATCATTTTTTAAAATGTGAAGATCTAATATATGATTTCATATGAAATTCATACAAACTGTTTTATCTTAAAAAAGGAGTTATCAAAACCAGATGTTATTGTCAAAACCTTCTGGTTATGATGCAAAATTTTCGTCATTAGAGAGAGTGAAAGAGAATTTGCGAACTGTGAAGTGTGATCTGTGATGTGATGTGCAGAGGCTCAACGAACTTACGAGCTACGAGACACCTTTTTTGTATCCCCTTTCATATTAATATTTGCTTGTTTGGTTTTATGTAATAAATCCCGTTGATTCCAAAATCTCAATACACTTCCCATTCCCATGTTCAGTCCCATGCCCATCCTATGTTCACCAAACTGTTCAAGAATTTGATAAATTTCGTGAAGCAGAGAGAGAGATATTCAGATTGAAAATTGAAATATGAGTGCGCTGCAATACCCTGAGCGATTCTACGCCGCAGCCTCCTACGTCGGTTTCGATGGATCCGCTTCTCCGACCAAAGCCCTCACATCCAAGTTCTCCAATTCTGCCGCTCTTCTTTTTTATAGCTTGTATCAGCAGGTAACATTGATTTTCTTATTCTCTAATTCTCACTTCTGCATTTTTCATCTTCTCCATTGTGGATCCTGATGCATGGTCCGCCGATTCTTGAGCCTCTGGTTCTGGTTCTTGTTCGGCGTCTTGATCGTGTGCCATTTTTGTTGCGGTTTTAGGCGCAGTTTTGCGGTGTTGATGGTTTTGTTTTACGTGCATTGCCTGCTCAGCTTGCTTCAGATGCTTCTGCGGCTGATTTATGCTATATAATCTTAGCCTGGCTTGTATGAATTTGAGGATTGCAATTTTTTTATTATTATTATTTTTCAATTAATTTCTCTCATCATTTTGTCGGTGATTGCATCTGATAGTTGTGTGTTTGCAACTTGTTTTGCTGTAACTTAGATCGATCTAGTTTTTAGATTTATTAATCTCTATGCACGCTAGAGGCTGAAGCCATATTTGAAACATGATGGAATGGAAGGTCGATGTACTAGTGATTCTCTACCATTATAGATTCAGCCTATGGTTATGATTGTTTGTCAGTTGTGTTGACAATTACATTGAATTCAATTGAAGTAGGTGAATTAGCATTATCTTAGCTGCGGAGTTTACACATAAATATGTTGCTGAGTTCATTTTAAAATTTGTTATGCTAGGCTCATATAGGTCCGTGTAACATCCCAGAACCCAGTACATGGAAAATTGTGGATCATAGCAAATGGGCCAGGTTTGTGTGCTTTAAACATTTATACTACCTTTCAGTTTCTCTGTTATATTTTTGTACATTCTTATCTCTTCTCTACTACTTATTTATATATGTATGCTTCTATTCTTAGTTCTGATTTAAGCTTGTATATAATATTTTGTTACAAGTACCCAGAAGTTCTTCTTAAAGGTTTGTTGCATGTTAACTTTGCAACATGTACTGTGATATTTCTCCTATCAATCTATTAAGTGGTAGAACCTATCAATGCAGTTGGAACCAGCTTGGAAACATGTCTTCGACAGAAGCCATGCGCCTATTTGTGAAAATATTGGAGGTTATGCAAATAAAAATTGCTCCCCCTCCAGAATAATTTTTTGCTTTGACACAGAATGTTATCTGATTATTTTCATTCTCATTTTCCTTTTATTATTTTATTGGTAGGAAGAAGATCCCGGTTGGTATTCAAGAGCATCTAACTCTTTTGTAGAGCCTGTAGATGTGCAAATGAATGTGAGTATTATGATGGCTAAATTTATATTTCTGATTTTTGTGATTTGTCTAAATGGTGTAACTGAATTTCATCTCTGCTTAGGAAATTAAATAAATGTCAATGCTGTACAATGAACTATACTTGTTATATTCATATATTCAAACTTCAGAATTGAAGTATTGAAAGATCAGAATCTTCTCTTTAAATGTGATTAACTGAGAGGGAAATCTGTTCTTACTTTTGGAAACAAGTTTTGACATACTGTTCATAGATGTCAATTTTTGTTATAGTGATCTTTTATCTTCTAGGCATGCATGCATATCTTAAGCTATGTAAAGAGTTGAATGTTTTAGTTGTAACTCATGGAGAAGTTAGGGTTTGATCATTTGAACTAGATATTAATTTGAGAAATACCATCTTCTAGTTAAGTTAGTATAATTGTCATAGCGTCATAGGTATGTATGTACATATATACATATACATATACATAATTCCACTATTACTCTCACTGCTAATTTTGTACTTTATTTTCCCTCTTCCTCTTCAATTCCATCTTGCTGATTCTACAGCACAATTCCAAAATTGAACCAATAATAGAGAATGGGAACTCTTATCCAGAGACAAAGATGATTTCTACTGAAAATGGGACTCAAGTTGGAAGTCAGGATAAAGATATTGTAGTGGAAGACAATAGTTCAGTTGGAGTCTATGATCAATGGATTGCACCTTTAGTATCTGGTCATCGTCCTAGAGCTCGATATGAGGTACTGGCTCATTCGAGATATAAAACTAAGAAATGTCTTTCGCTCCAATTATATATATTTACACGCACATGCATATGTGTATATATATATATATATATATATATATTTATTTGGTTTCCTGATATAAGTGACCTTTTATATTTAGCATGGAGCTGCAGTTGTGCAAGATAAAATGTACATACATGGTGGAAACCATAATGGTCGTTACCTTAATGATCTTCATGTAAGTATATGTTAAATGTCTCTCTTGCATCAGTTGCATGAATATATGCGTATTGACTTAGTGACAACTTACATTGTGAGGTTGATGCAAACAAACAATTTTTCAGAATTCTTTGCGCTCTGAGCTATTTTCCAGAATAAACTATCTTCGTGATTTTTATTCATTTCTTAGTTGCTCCATTGCATGCACCTTTTTGTGCTTGTAATGATCTTCAACTTGTGGTTTTACAGATGCAAGTTTCTTAATTCTTAGTTTCCTTCTTGACTTGACTAATTTGTACTATATTTACATTGAATGACATGAATACAAATATAGGTTTTAGATTTGAGAAGGTGGACTTGGTCAAAGATTGAGGCTAAGGCTGAAGCTGAGTCTATCAACTCATCAACTCCATTAACAATATCTCCTTGTGCTGGCCATTCTTTGGTTGGTATTAAAGATAGTTTCTTTTGCATTTGTAAAATATTACATTATATTATCTGCTGCTATCAATGTTTTTCTTGCCTATATGAATTCTGATTTATTGTGGACCTTGGTGTTGGGAATTTGGTCACTATAGATTCCATGGGAAAATAAACTTCTGTCACTTGCTGGGCATACAAAAGATCCTGCAGAATGTATACAAGGTATGGATTAATAATATTATCATGACATCATTATATTAGCAGTTGTAATCATATATGAGCCAAAATTATATCAGGGTGGAGACTTTTGAATACTCCGTTGCATATTTCATTTAGCTAATATGAATTTATACAAAAGTTCCTATGTTAAACTAGGAAACAAATCAGATACACATTAAATACAATAAATGCCTATATACAATTACTCCTATGATTAATCAATCATAATAATAACAGAAATCACACAATTAAGGTAAGATATAGGAAATATGCTAGTTGTGTCAATAAACTCGAACATCAGGAGAGAAGCTTTTAAAAATTTGATTGTTTAGGCTTCTTCTCTGTAAACACCCAAAAAAGCATGATATTCATTCACCTAAAAGGAGAAAATAAAGATTGTAGAAACTGGAAATTGAAAAAAATTCTCTACATATTTGAAGGTTTTTTTGTTGAAGTTTTGCTTATTTTTCTTTTACTTGAGCATTAAAAAAACAACTTAATATTCAAATGCATTGACTCCATCTACATGCTTATGTACTTTTGTTGCCAATTTCTCTGCTCTGATTACTGAATATAATTTTGTTTTATGAAAGTGAGAGTGTTTGATCTGCAAACAACGACCTGGTCAATTCTGAAGACTTATGGAAAAGCACCAGTACGTATTTGTGCTTATTGCGTCTATAATTAATTGCTTATTAACCTAAAATTTCTGAGAAGCTTTCAATTCTCTTCTTAGGACTCAGTTGTAATTGAAATGTTGTTTTCTCATTTATGATGAGATGCATAAATTTAATAGTGGATGAATGACGCATCCGTGGTCTGTTAGCTTCTCTTTAATTACCTACAAATCTGTTAGCTTCTCTTTAATTACCTATGCTTTGTAGGTATCACGTGGAGGTCAATCAGTGACCCTTGTGGGGACAAGCTTAGTCATTTTCGGTGGAGAAGATGCAAACAGAACTCTCTTGAATGATCTACATATTCTTGACCTGGAAACCTTGACTTGGGATGAAATTGATGGAGTGTAAGAAGACTCTGAAGCATTTGTATCTATCTGATGATTTCTCATTTTACATTTGCCTATGGTTTTTTGTACATTGTATATTCATGCTAGAAACATGTGAAGCTTTGATGCTAATGACATTTCATAACTGGCAGCGGAGTGCCTCCTTCTCCAAGGTCAGATCATGCTGCTGCTGTGCATGCTGAGCAATACCTGCTCATTTTTGGTGGTGGTTCACATGCAACTTGCTACAATGATTTACATGTTCTTGATTTACAATCTGTAAGGCCTTTCACTCTCCTATTAGGTCGTGGACTGAAAAATCATTTGTGTCTAATCAATATGTGAACGCTACAGATGGAATGGTCTCAACCCACACAACAAGGTGAGATACCAGCACCACGTGCTGGACATGCTGGCGTAACAGTAGGGGAGAACTGGTTCATTGTTGGTGGTGGTGACAATAAAAGTGGTATGTCTTTTTTTCTTTGTCACTTTTATCCAAAATATTCCATTTCTGGGAATAAGTTTTTACTGTGTAGAATATTCTTGATATTGTTAAATAAAGCGAAGCTTTCTCTAAATTCTTGGAGTATGCCACTTTATGCTAGAACCAAACCAACTATTTTCTGGTGGTTCTGCATTGATGATTGGTTTGGTTTACTTTCAAAGTCTTTTTATATGCAGTCAACATTGAGTTAGTGTATATAAAGTATAAAACCTCACCTTGCTGACTCAGCCCATGGATACTGTGAAACAACAAATATTTTTTTAATGGTATATTGTCTTTCTACATATGAAATATGGCTAAAGGCCAGTTTGGATTCAAGCTGTTAGTCTACATAATCACTTTCCTGTCCAACATACCTGTGTTTCAAACTTTGGTCAAACACCCTCTTTAGAGAAAGATGATTGAAATTGCACCATCTTGTGTTGAATTAATAATTTTGTTACATGCCAATGAGAATAGAGTTGTAGATGACTGGTATAATAAAAAATAAATAAAAGAAAGGGGGAGGGAGTGGAACCAAAAGTTTACAAGGCATATATATATATACATATATATAATATATCTTATATTATATGGCTTCACCCGTCGTCCACATTTTAAAACTATAGTACAAAATTAATAATAAGAGAAAAATTATTATTTGATCCCTTCTTTTTTACTGAGTTAACAATTTAGTCCCTCATTTATTTTACATACATATTTGCGTGCCCGTTAGGACACGCAAAGCCCCTAGTAATAGATATATGATACAATGATAGATTACAAGTGCTTATACCATGCTTTTCTTGCAGGGGTTTCAGAGACTGTTGTGCTGAATATGTCTACATTGGCTTGGTCAGTGGTAACTTCTGTTCAAGGTCGTCTTCCTGTTGCTAGTGAGGTAGTTATAATTTTGTATGGACTTGATATTATCAATGTGATTTTAACAAGACATAGTTTATTCTATGAAATTTTATTGAAATTATCATCCTCATTAATCTACAATGTGATTAGGCAAGATAACCTGATCTTTCAATTATGTCTCTAGTGTATTCTGCTTCAGATAAGTAAAATGTTCCCAATGCAGGGCTTGAGTTTGGTAGTAAGTTCCTATAATGGTGAAGATGTACTTGTTTCTTTTGGAGGATATAATGGACGTTACAGCAATGAGGTGATAGTTAATTAACATTCTTGGGCCACTCTCTCTTTCATGTTTTTGTTTTTCTTCCTGCTCCTCTAATGTAGTTTGCTGCATTCAGGTCTATGTTCTTAAACCAAGCCACAAATCAACCTTGCAAACAAAAGTAATTGGAAATCATGTACAAGACAACAGTGTTTCTGCTGTGCTTAATGCCACAAATGCTACACGAGATGTGGAGTCTGAATTTGAAGCAGGCCATGAAGGGAAAATCAGGGAAATTGTCATGGACAATGTTGATCCGGAGTCGAAAGTATGTATTACTGCAAAGCATGTTAATTTATTTTCTATCGAGTTTTATGAAGTCCATTACCTCTGCATTTAAAGTTAGTTTACAAATATGTTAACCCACTATTACTACGTAGTGTATAAAAAAAACCCACTATCACGTATAAAGTATAAATTTCTGGTTGATACTGGTCAGAGTTTGCTTTTAGACTATATTTTATAGTTTTTGTTATTGAATCTTATTTTAGGTCACCGTCCTAGCTATAATTTCTGTTTTTCTTTCCTTTTAACTCTTAGACCTTGATTCCAAGATGTGTTAGAGAGTATAACTATAGTCTGTAGTAATTTGTTTTAGAGGAGTTATCAGTTCGTTATCCATATATGATATCCGTTGCATGGACCTAGGCCTAAGTCCTTGATCTGAAGGCTGGGTTAATTATCCTCATGTTTCAGTTTCTATTCTGTTCTCTACAATTGGAAACCTTGCAGCGACCTCTTTTCTTGACTGGATTCAGTACAAGGTTCTACTTTCTAGGGTCTGAATCTGCTATGATACTCATCAATCTACTTTTCTAGCACTTGTCTCAGCACACTTGCAGCCCAATAGGAAGCCTTTCTCAGCATCTTATTGCTTTCAAACAGACCCTTCCCCAACTTATCTGTAAAAACTTTCAGTCTGCTTGGTTTAATTGCCTTATTTCCTCTTATAAGTTATAACCCTGACCGTAACCTGCTAAATTCTGAATTTCTAGTAGACTGTCATTTGCCACATTGACTTTCATAGTCTAATTGTTCTACATCTACATTATTTGATTTGGATTGGTTAGTGATAGATAGTTTGTTTACCACTGGCCTGAGAAGTATGAAAAAAATTATAATGAAGAACTATTTTCGAACTCATTATAAACTAACACTACACTGCTAAAACAAGATGTATATACATCTTTTCAATCCTCAAGAAATTGTACATGCAGCATACCCTATACCAATCCAGATTGTCTAAATTTAGATAAACACCTCATTCTGCGATTGCTGCAGTTCAAAATGATGCATAGCCGCTTCTTCTTACATAGCAAATATAATGAATCGCAAGTAGCACCTAGTTCTTGAATGTAATGTTAACCACTTACTACTCATTCAATTTTAATTTCTGCCAGTTACCAATTCCATGTTTTGGGTGTCATACAGAAATTAAAAGGTGATTTTATATCAGTCTTGAAGGCTGAGAAAGAAGAATTAGAATCATCACTGAGCAAGGAGAAGTTGCACACTCTTCAACTAAAGCAAGAACTAGGAGAAGCTGAGTCTCGTAACACTGACCTTTACAAGGTAACTTCTTTTATAGTTGAAAAGACTTTGTTATTTTGGCGAAATCTCAATATGGTGTATGTGCAAATTGAGAAGAGGGGAATGGCTGGAGTATTGGTAACTGAAACTGGTAAGATGAAATGAGTTCCTCCATGTTGTAATAGGTCAAAAGTCAAAACTCTTTTTGGCAGGGTAGTAATGAGCCAATGACTGTTAAGACATATTACAGGAAGAAAAAAAAGAAAGGAGAGGAAGTAGGCTTAGAGAAATCTAGAATACTGAGGATGGTGAGGCAAAAATAAAATGGGAGGGATGATTTCTAACTTGTCAGAGAATCATGAGGTCGAAGAAATAGAGGTAGTGGCTGCTGGGATGCTTTTAGGTAGGGGGCAAAAAAGGTTTTGACTGATTGTGGGAGAGCACATGACTACTTGAGAGTCAGGCACTTTTTGTCTTTCTTTATGTTTTTCCTTAGTTTTCACCACGGCAATGCTGTTGGGATTCTTTATCAATTTATCAAGGTAAGTAACACACAGTAGCAGAGTTTCCTCTAGGTAGAGAATAACTTCCTTTTCCAATACAGTAGAATGAAATAACTTGAATATTTTGGAAATTTTTTCCCTACTTTCTTTCTTGGGGAGAGGCGGGAGGTTTTGTTAAAAAGTATGTTTCCCATTAATATACAAAAAGAATGGAGTCTACTAATCGAACCTTTTCTTAACTGTTCATTGATAAGGCCTCAATTTAGATTATTTTGTGGTTTTGTAAAGCAATAAAATGTCCTCAATTTTAATTGCATCGATACTGTAGGAGCTCCAATCAGTTCGAGGTCAGCTTGCTGCTGAGCAGTCAAGGTGTTTCAAACTTGAGGTATGCATTGATGGTTTCGGGAGTCTTTCTCTCTGGATCATACATCCAGATATTATCATTGCATGGAATTTTACTTTTTACAAAAGAAAAAACTTGACATCACTTTAATAGTTTATGATCTAGTTTATGTCACTTTTATGAATATAAATATTTGATATTTGAGTTTTCTACTGAATATTAGCATTTTGAGATCACAGGTGGAAGTTGCTGAATTAGGACAGAAACTCCAAACAGTTGGGACATTACAGAAGGAACTTGAACTCCTCCAGCGGCAAAAAGCTGCGTCTCAGCAGGCAGCTCTGGATGCTAAACAAAGACAGAATTCAGGCGGTGGTGGTGTCTGGGGTTGGCTCGCTGGTGCTCCCCCAAGCCAGAAATCAGATGATGAGTGATCTTTTTTTTAGAGAAAATATACTTTTTAGTCTCTCAATTTATCACAAAATTATGATTTAATCACTGAATATTCAAAATAGATTTTTTGGTTCCTAATTCTCTTACAAATATCAACTGTTTAGTTTTCATATATGACATTTCAGGAATTGAAGTGTCAATATTTGTAGAAGAACAGGGACCAAGAAATATATTCTCAACCTCTCAAGATTAAATCATCATTTTAAGATAAATTCAGATAGAAAAAAAGAAAAAGAAAACGAGGTTTCCTCATTTTTTTTACCCATTAGCCTAGCTGAATGAATAGCAATGCTATATCTGGTTTTGTTTAGCCAATTTTATTTTTCGATTCTTTAAGAAAACCCCCAGTTCCTTTTTAGGGTTGGAAATAAGACTCAGCTTCTACTCGGTCACAAAGGATATGGCCCGGCGGATATTGTTACATTTTTTTTTTTAAAAAAAAAGTTTTGTATCTTCATATAATCATACCGACATATGGTTGTTAGTCCAGTATAATTCACATGTTATTTTTGCCACCATTTTTGGTATGATTGTATTCAAAGCTATTCCATTGTTCAATCAAAGTATAGATATTCTTTTGTTTGGAGTTTAGAACAGCTACTTCTTTTTCATATTTACAATGTTGCCAATACTTCTATCTAGTGCAGTACTGCAGTAGTGCCAATTGAATAGAATGAGAGATTGAGAGGTTTCGGTACCTAATTTCGATCGTTTATGATGAATAAGTTTGCAACAGGCATAAACAATGTGTATTATAAGCAAGTTTGAATTTTTCTAGAAACAAATTTAATCTTTTTAAAAATTAATAAAAACTATTGTTTGATAATAATATTTTACTCAGCTGTTTAAAAAAATACAAAAAATGTTCAAAAAATAAAGGAACGGAAATGTTTTTATACACTCACAATTGACTGCTTTTAGCCTTTTAGAACGAATCTAGTATATTATAATTGTGAGATATTTGAATTCATCCAGTTTCTTTTTTATTTACAAATGTGGTATACCGTTGTAAAACAATATATACCAAATACTCATTTATGATATAATATAATATTTTGACAATATATACCGTTGTCTTAACTATATATTTTGACTACACTCAACAAATCTAATTCAAAAAAATAATAATAATATAATATAATATTAATAAATGGGATGTAAGTAGAGCGTTAACTATGTTTTAGAAAAGAATCAATTTAAATAATTTGTTAAGTATTTTATGGGAGACTTTGACATCTCATATCTCATCTCATCTCATATTACTTAATAGGCTTAAGTACACTTTTGGTCCCCTAACTTTCGCAAAGGTCTCAATTTGGTCCTCTAACTTTTTTTGTTGCAATTTTGGTTCCATAACTTTCGTAAAAGTCTCAATTTGGTCCCCTAACTTTTTTTGTTGCAATTTTAGTCCCCTAACTTTTGAATACGTCTCACTATTGGTCCTTTAACTTTCGCAAAAGTCTCAATTTCGGTCCCTAACTTGGAACCAATGGTGAGACGTTTTTAAAAGTTAGGGGACCATAATTGCAACAAAAAAGTTAGGGGACCAAATTGAGACGTTTTCAAAAGTTAGGGGACCAAAACTGCAACAAAAAAAGTTAGGAGACCAAATTGAGGCCTTTACGAAAGTTAAGGGACCAAAAGTGCACTTAAGCCTACTTAATACTTGTGTTTACATCATAGTACAAAGCAAAATGTAATTGTTTTGATATTTGTATTTTGTAATTTAATTTCAATGCTTCTCTCTTTAAGTGTAAATCAATATTATTAGGATCCTAACCACAAAATAAGGTTTATTTGCACAAAATTAATTTCAATCTGATCACAAAAAAAAGTGCATTTCAATGGACGTGGCTTCTAGTAAATTCTACATTTGTCACGGTTGATTAGTAATCGTTAATCTCGAAACGAACACGATGAGTCCGTGATCCGGGTCCGCAGACTTGCCTCTTGCATTTGTCCCAAAAAAATAAAAAAGAATGTAAAAAGAGAAGTAGAGAACCCGAAAAAAAAAAAAAAAAAACGAATGCATACAATTACAGATTACAGATACATCAAGATCCAGGCGTCTCTCTACATTTCGAAGTCCAAAAGCATCGTTTTATCTTCTTGTTCTTCCATCTCTTCCTATGATTTTAGTGTATTATTAGGGTTTGAAATCAATTGATATTGCCTCGCTATACTGGGAGAATCTTTGGATTCGGGACATCGCACGTAGCCATAGAAAGGTATGCTTTCTGTGGTCTGAAACTTGTAGGGTTTCGGGGGCTTTTCTATCTGATATCAGTGATGAGCGACGATTATAAACTTGAGAGAATATCAGATGCGGTAGAAGAATCTATAGAGAATGTTAGGGTTTCTGAAACCGGTGCGGGTAGCCTCAATGACAAGTCTTCCAACCTCCAAGTTGCCGACCGAGTTCGGAATTCTTCGTCGGAGCTTGGTTCGGGAGCTTCGATGAGTGAGGATGGTGATAGGCTTTCGCGAAATGTGAAATCTGAGGAGTTAGCAGTTAGTTCGACGGAAGAGTTTAGGGTTAGGGCTTCTTTGGAGGCTGATGGTGGGCGAGATGTTAATGATATGGTAACCATGGGCTCTGCGGTTGAGCGTGATGTGGCAACCATTGATCGTTTTGATGATCCTTACAGTAGAGGTGAGGCTCAGAATGAGCAATTTCAGGATCATATGCATACGAATAGCAGACAAGCGGATGCAGGGAGATTTGTTGGTTCCGAGAGCAAATCTTTGTTATCTGAGTTCGATGATTTTGTTGCTGCTGAGAGAAATGGTGGAGTGAGAGCTGGAGTGTCAAGGGGTGTAGGGTTTGGTTTTGAAGTGGGTGATATGGTATGGGGAAAGGTGAAATCTCACCCATGGTGGCCAGGCCACATATATAATGAAGCTTTTGCATCTCCTACAGTACGTCGTTCAAAGAGGGAAGGCCATGTATTGGTGGCTTTCTTTGGTGATAGCAGTTACGGTTGGTTTGAGCCAGCTGAGCTTATTCCGTTTGATTCAAATTTTGCTGAGAAGTCACAGCAGATACATTCAAGAACTTTTTTGAAGGCTGTTGAGGAGGCAGTTGATGAAGCTAGCCGGAGACGTGGACTTGGCTTGGCTTGTAAATGTAGGAACCCTAATAATTTCCGTCTCACAAATGTTCAAGGGTATTTTTCTGTTGATGTTCTGGACTACGAACCAGGGGGAGTCTATTCTAATAATCAGATCAGGAAGGCAAGAAATAGTTTTAAGCCAAGTGAAACTCTTGCTTTTGTAAAGCAGTTAGCCTTGTCTCCCCATGGTGGTGATCATAGAAGCCTTAGCTTTATTAAGAATAAGGCTACTGCTTTTAGCTATCGAAGAGCAGTATTTGAGCAATATGACGAGACATATGCACAGGCTTTTGGAGTAAAGCCATCGCGTCCTTCTCATTCTCAGGCTAATTCATTCAATCAGTCTGCGAGGGTTCCTCCTAAAGGTATATGCTTTTCCTTGTCTTCCAGTTTTGTCTATTGCCTCATGTTATGTTTCACATATGATGATTGGAGAGCTTTATCTAAAAATGGCGCTTTATTGACTTGCATCCTTGCGTAATGATGGCATTTTCAGAAATTATTTTATTATGGAAGAAATATTGTTTGATTTTGAGGATTGTTGGATTGGCAAGTTATGGAATATTGTAGTAATTGGTGAATGGGTTTAGAGATTGTCATACTAGACCATGAGCAATTACTTATCCTAAAATATTTTTCTTTCAATAGTTAATCCTTGTATAACTAGGACCAAAAACATAATGCTATGAAATAAATAATTTTAATGTTTCTGTTTACCTTGCTAGAATTGTTTCTTTGTGGCTTGTGCAGACTTATGTTTCTAGCTGCACCTCTAAATAGTGTTTCAACTTTCAATAATTTCAGCTATGAATTCTGTATCAGTGATGTCAATCAAATTAATTTTGAAGTCTGTGTGAACGCTTAGCAGAAGAATAACTAAGAATAAATAAGTTTCACATTTGTGAGCTATGGCCTATGGATAAGCCAACTTTTGGTTTACTCTGAATTTCATGTGGTATCCACTTTCCGTCCACGGCCATATCGTCCCTTATTTATTTGTTCTCTTTAACTCACTTTTAACTTGCCTCGGTCAACTTTGTAAAATTCAAAGTAAAATCTGGACATTTTAACTCTTAATCATGTTATCCACTGTCAATGTTTCCTTATCTCTCTGTTAATTGTTTTTTTGTTGTGTTCTCCAGCCCCTTTGAGTGGTCCATTGGTGATGGCTGAAGCTTTGGGTGGTGGGAAAAACTCTGCGAAATCTGCAAAAGTTAAGGACAATTCAAAGAAGGATAGATACCTTTTTAAGCGGAGAGATGAGCCCAGGAACGCTGTTCAGTTAGATTATAAAGAGGAGACACCTGATGCAGCTGGGCGTTATGTATTTCAGAAAAGGACTCCAGCTGCGTCCATGGCATCTCCAGTTTCTGATCAGCATGAAAACACAGGCTTCATTAGTCAGGGTGTTGCAAGTTCAACTTCAGATATTAAAGAAGCTGTACTAGGTCAGGCTCACCAACATGGCAGTGGCCCTGCATCCCAAGATGGGAATTCTGAAGCAAAGCCTTGTGTTGAGACAGGAAAGGAGTTTTCTCAAGAAATGGTCCGGAGTTTTGACCAGGATGGTGTTGGAAGTAAAAGCATGGAAGGGGAAACTTATGTTCATCTTAAGCAAGAGGGCGACGCAAAACTAGCCAGACCACCTGAAGATTTTCATCAGTCAGTTCAGGGATTTCAGACTACTTCTGAAGGAGGCAATGGCATACATCAAGTTAAGGGGAATTTTACTTCCTCTGTTGAAGCAAAGCTTCACAAAGTCAATGCTGATGGTGTGGTAAAGAAAGTAAAAGGCAAAAAGCGACCTGCAGGTGACTTGAACTCTGAGACTTCTGCTATTATGGAGAAAAAGAAAAAGAAAAAGAAAAAGGATCTAATTCTGCAGACATCCTCTGACCATCTGGAGAAACATGGAACCTCAGGAAAAGCTGTACCTCTTTCAGGAAAACCGGTTTCTGTTGGGTTGGCTGCTAGAGAGGAAACTCAGGTAGAAAAGGTGCAAGTAGATGCTAATACCAATAATTTACCTCCCCCAGATGGTGTAGTAGAAGTTAATTTTGAATTATCCCAACTTTTGGGTGATTTGCAAGCTCTTGCTTTGGATCCTTTTCATGGTGTTGAAAGAAAGACCCCTACCATTGTTCGACGGTTTTTTCTGCGGTTCAGATCTCTTGTTTACCAGAAAAGCTTGGTTTTGTCACCTTCCACAGAGAATGGCTCTTCTGAAGTTCGCAGTTCTAAATTTCCTTCTAGTACGGGGGCATCTGACAGTCCTCCTCATGATCATGTCAGAGCTTCACCACTTGTAAAACCTGTAAAACACATTGTTCGGCCTGATGATCCAACAAAATCAGGGCGGAAAAGGACCCTTTCTGATCGTCAAGAAGAAAATGCCGCGAAGAGGCTGAAGAAAATCAAGGATATAAAGGCACTGTCTGCGGAGAAGAAGGTTGCCAGTCAGAAAATTTCTGAAGCCCGGCGAGTAGAAGGAAAAGAGTCGTCGGTCTCAGCTGTTGCACCCAAGTTAGTGAAACCAGATTTAATCAAAAAGAAAGTGGAGCCTCCAACCAAGGCAATTGAGCCTACCATGCTGATGATAAAGTTTCCTCCCAAAACATCTCTTCCATCTGTTGCAGAGCTGAAGGCAAGGTTTGCTCGTTTCGGGCCCATAGACCAATCTGGTCTGCGCGTGTTTTGGACGACCTCAACATGTCGCGTGGTGTTCTTGCGCAAGAATGATGCACAAGCTGCTTATAAATATGCTGTAGGTAACAATTCCTTGTTTGGCAATTTGGCTGTGAGGTACTCTCTTCGGAGAGTAGGGGACTCAGGAGCTGAAGACTCTGAAGCTGTCAAGGCTAGAGGAGATGATAGCAGCGTTGGAACTCCTCGGACCAAGGATCCGGCAGTGGTTCCGCGGCCGACACCAGTATCAGCTCAACAACCTCTTTCAAATCCCATGGTGCAGCTGAAATCGTGTTTGAAGAAATCATCTGGTGATGAGTCAGGCCAGGTAACTGGTAATGGAGGTAGTAATAAAGGGACCCCACGTGTAAAATTCATGTTAGGTGGGGAAGAAAGTACTAGTAGGGGAGAGCAATTAACGTTGGGTAATAGGAACAACTTCAACAATGCTAGTTTGGCCGATGGCGTTGCACCTTCTGTGTCAATGGATTTTAATAGTAAGACCGTTCAAAAAGTCATTTCTCATTCTCAACCACCTTCGTTGCCTATTCTACCTCAGTTTACGAATGCCCCCCAACATAATTTGCATAATTCTGAAATGGCACCCAGAAATACTTCCAATATTATAAACACAAGTGCATTGGGTACTAGTGCAAGTGCAACCACTGTTGATATATCGCAGCAGATGATTAGCCTATTGTCTAGGTGCAACGATGTCGTGACCAACTTGACGGGTTTACTGGGCTATGTGCCTTTCCATCCACTTTGATAAAATGTCACACTATGACTATACTCAACGTCGATGGTACCACCAAATTCAAGATAAATGCGAACAACGAGTTGGATTGTGGATCAATTGTTCTCGTGGAAATGCCATTCAATGAACACAACCTTATTTGGCGTCATATTGCCTGTTGGGGCCGAGGGCTTTTCAAGAGTGGCTTATTTAAGGTTTTTGGGCTCAACAATGAATGTAAATCTTAATACTCAGTCATCATGACACTGCCATCTTGCTTGTTTTTGCTGCCTTCTCATTTTTCTTCTGAATTACTTTCTCTCTCATTTGACCCTCAGCTATTTGGGGGGCCCAACCTTCCATGTCGTTTTGGGTCTTGCCTTCCTGCGTTAGAAATTGTGAATCCCATATTGCAATCCCGTGGTTTTGTGATACCTTTTTCTAATGGCATTGACTTCATTTTTGTTTACTATAAATAATTATAATGACATAAATCTTAAATAAAACAAAGCCGATAATAACTTCTGTTGCGGGTCATCTAGGAATATTTAAATAATTAAATATTACTTGTAAACAATCTGGTATAGAATATAAATTGGTGGAAAATGTCTCGTGTGCTTTTGCTTTGGTACAACATTATTGACAGTTACAATATATCTATATTCAGTTAATTTATTTATTTAAATATTAAATAAAATTCTACTAACACACACTTGATAATCTCACAATTTTCTCAATAACTAAATAACCTATTTATTTAAATATTACATAAAATTCTACTAACATCATATATATATTTAGTTTGTAACTTAATCCGGTTTAGAGTAAAATTTGTTGATAATTTTAAATTTGATTCATATAATTTGAAAGTAATTTCTAGAATTTTGGAGTGATAACAAATCATTATAGACTAATGAAGAAGTCTATTTATTAATTATTATTTATTAAATATATAATTATCTCTGATTTGAGAAGATAAATCTTGAGAAAATCTTGAGAAGATATAACTCAAAATTTCAAATCGGATATGCAAAAAGGATCGGAAGAGCTCCAACTTTAAAATTCAAACTCTTTTGAGTCTTTATTATATATCCTTTAACCTTACCTAATATTAACTCGTGAAGAAGAAATTAGTCCCTTCGAAAACTTAAATTAAGGAAGCTATCATGAAATACCGGCGATTCGACATCAACCTGCGTCAAGCTAATGGCTTCGACTGCACAAATCTACTCTTGAATTTCAATACTCGCGTGTATGCCACTATTTCCATTGTTGGGGGCAGTTCTTCTTCTACTTCAAACCAACGAACTTCAGTCGCAAAACACAGAGGCAAAAACCTCACATGGGATTTTGGTTCCGCCATGAGATTTTATGTGGAAGAGTCCAAGTTGCAGAAAAACCAATCGGTGATGAAAATTCAATTGTGGCGCAAGCCAATTTTGGGGCTGGGTGACGACAAACTCATAGGACAAAGTTTTGTTCCTCTCAAGCAACTTTTGGACATTAGTGGCGGCATCAACAACGTTAGCGATGCTTATCGTGAACTCATCAAGTCATCATCATCCTCTAGGAAGCCAAGTCCACGCCATTGTTTTCTTTATTTCACATTTGTGTTTGGAGAGACCATCAAAACTGCTTCACCACCCAACGACGTTAACATTAATGGTGTTCTTGCGCTCCCATCTGCGCCGATTTTCGATTTTCTCGGCCCCTATCATTAGTTTGAGTTTCTTGTTTTCTTTGTGATTTTGTTGACAATTAATTTTCCTCTCAATTCTTTGTAATTAGTACCAGAGACTATAAATTTTATCGGACTATATATATGTTCCTGAACGAAGTTGAGTTGCGTTGCGTTACACCCAAACGAAAATTCTCTTTGATACGTTGAATCAATTAAGAAAAGTCAAATCCTCATTTTTTTCATCTCAATTCTTTGTTTAGTAGTAGTATATATATAAAATTCATCGAATAATTTAGAAATTAAAACGAGATTTTGGTAAAAAGGAAAATAATTGAACGTACTGATGTTCTATTCAATGCAGTTTGACTGTAAAATCGTCTGACCCATTGCAAAGTCTAATTATTCATTATGGTGCATTTGATAAAATGTGGTCTTGGAAGTGGCCATAAAAACAAACAAGAGACGACGCCGTGGACCTAGAACAAAATTCTATGGAGCACTCAAAAACCATAATCAAATCAGGAAGTCGCTGAGGAAGCTAAATCAGAAGTCGTCGTGGAATGCCTAGTCTGTAGTCGCCATCGCAGAGAAAGACCAAACAAGATCGATGTCGTGAGATCTCTGATCCAAAACGCTACCGCTACCAAACCCTTAAAATAAAGTAACACTCTCATAAAGAGAATAAATAACCCTCATAGGAGAGGAATTTTTAACTCTAGATAAACTGCCATAAGACAGTGGCGGCCCAAGGAGCTTCTTACAGCCAATATTATGAAACTCGGACCGGACCAGAACTCGAGAGTGAAGACAGATCGGTTTGGACCATTAGATCGTTCAGAAGGCTGGACCGCTTTGAATCGCCCAAAATCGCTTCGGACTGGATTGACCGGGTTGATCTGTGTCCCGAATCGGTTTTTAGAAAACCGGCCGGGTCACTACTTTCAATGAAAAATTTAGTTTTTTTTTAGCTTTTTTTGTCGATTTTGTGAGCTAAATGTAAAAAAGTAATATGAAACTCAATAGAAAATGTTGTAAACTTATTAAAACAAAGAAGAAAACTCATTTTTTTCATTTTTACAAATCTAATAATTATTCATGTTGTGACTTTTGTATATTTTATTTATGTAAGACAATGAAATTATGGATTCACACGTATATTTTATCGTTATATAAAGTTTATAGTTCTATTTTATCAATTATGGAATATTTTATATTTAAAATAATTAATATTTATTTTATTTATATATTTATGACGTTATCTAATTCAACTGTCAGTCCAATCGATTGAATCAATCAACCCGTGATCCGAAGTTCTGTTTGGGTCACTTTGCTCATAGCACAAAAGGTAAATTTTTTTTTTTTTTGGGTACAAAGCACAAAAGGTAATTTGTCACCACATAATTGCGTCTTTCGCATTACTTTCCCTTCTTGCTTCTTTTCTTGGATCTATATTCCCGTTTGGTAGGTTATGATTGTCGTTGAAGGAAACGACAAGCCGTTTTAAGAACCAACTAGAGAGGTAAAATGTTGGGTTGGAGTAGCAATTAAGGTTGGGGTTTGCTGTTGCTCTGTGAAGAGCATCATCTGGAAGAAACCACGTTACCATATTCCCAATCCAAAGTTTTCTTATGCTTCCGTAATTGATCGGAAAATTTCTGAATTTCCTTCACTCAATTATCCATCTCAAGCTCCATAAACCCTAATAATGGCCATGGATTCCGAACACGATGAAACTCCTCTGCCGACTCATCTTTCTTCTCCGACCCCAAACCCTAATTCTCCCAACCCTATCACGAATCCAGATTCGACACGTGTTCCGAGCCTCCTCCATATTTCCTTCAATCAGGACTCCGGTTGCTTCGCCGTCGGCACCGATCATGGTTTTCGTATTTACAATTGCGATCCATTCCGCGAGATCTTCAGGCGGGACTTTGGTCCAGGTGGTGGAATTGGATTGGTTCAGATGTTGTTTCGGTGCAACATACTTGCGTTCGTCGGCGGTGGATCCGACGCGATTTATGCAAGTAATAAAGTGATGATTTGGGACGACCATCAGTCTCGGTGCATCGGCGAGCTATCATTTCGATCGGAGGTCAAAGGAGTTCGTCTCAGAAGGGACCGAATTGTGGTGGTTCTGGTGCATAAGATATTTGTATATAATTTTGCAGATCTTAAAGTGTTACACCAAATCGAGACGACGGCGAACCCTAAAGGACTTTGTGAAGTCTCGCATGTTTCAGGGACAATGGTGTTGGTCTGTCCTGGGTTGCAGAAGGGCCAGGTGAGGGTCGAGCATTACGCATCAAAGCGGACCAAGTTTATAATGGCGCACGATTCTAGGATAGCTTGCTTCGCGCTTACGCAGGATGGCCGGTTGCTTGCTACCGCTAGCAGCAAGGGAACTCTGGTTAGGGTTTTCAATACTTTGGACGGTTCACTGCTACAAGAGGTAGGTGTACATGTCCAATTATGCTTAGACATTGTGTAAATCTGCACTAATTGTTGTTTGTCAAGAACTAATGCGTCATGTGTGTGAGTTTAAAGTTTTCTGAAGGAACTGAGTTCGCAGATGTTAATCAATGGACATGAATTGTCGTAGACGCCCAATGTCCTGCAACTTTATACTGTTTGTCTGTAAAAGTAAATGCAGCCTGTGTTTGAAATTTATGTTTTCAGAGTTGTCTTAGAGCCTGTGTTTATCTTCTCCTACATACTTTTCTTTCGCCGATTTAACACTTCAATTTGGACTGTACATTCATTCTCTCTTGTACAGTCGTATCATTTTCAATGGAGTTTCCATCATGTGTATGAACTTCTGTAATGGCTTGTCATTTTAAGGGAAGTTACTTCTGTACACATGGCTAGCAAAAATATATATTGTGTTATAAAAATGTTGCTTGATCGGCTGCTCAATTTAAACCTCTTGTGAAACTGGGAAATATGGATAGTATGGTCGGCTGGAAATGGGACAATATGTTTAAATTGTAAGGTAATGTGTGTGTGTCTTAATACAACTTTCATGTGCAGTACATTAATTAATAATTGGATGGTTATATTAAAATGAAGAGTCTATAAATGACATCAACAACAAAATGTTCAAACTAGCCATATTAAGATAATCATTTTAGTCCATAAAATCCAAATTAAAGTGGCTGAAAACGCCAACCTGATGAAAAGTACTTTGTTGTAGATATAATGGTAGGAAATATAACCAGACAAATCATGCGTTGATGCATAACTGTATGTATTGGGAGCTAGAATTAGACTATAAAATGGTGTCACCTCCATGTGGTTGATGTATTTTCCTATTCCAATCGTGGGAATTTATTTGATACTTTTACCTTTTCATCTGTGTTTTGCATGGTCAGCTAGTTGAATATGCCATCTTATTAACATACTGAGCTTTTTTTGTTTTAAGGAGGCTTATGCTAAGCTTCCCATGTAATTATTTTGGTGTTAAGTGAATTAACTGGATTATAATATCAGGTACGTAGAGGTGCAGACCGAGCTGAGATATACAGCCTTGCATTTTCTGCTACTGCTCAATGGCTAGCTGTCTCCAGTGACAAAGGAACTGTTCATGTCTTCAACCTGAAGGTTGATTCAGGACTATTGGGTCATGACAGAGTGCATAGTGCATCTGAAACTAATCCTGCCAACCCATCAGCAGCGTCATCTCTTTCGTTTATGAAAGGTCTGTTCACTTTTACACACCAAATGATTACACATTGGTCATGTATGATATTAGGTACATTTTTTTGGTAACGACAATCAGAAAAATGATGTAAAGGTGATTATGCATATATCATCTTAGTTCTGGTTGTTTCACAGGTGTGCTGCCTAAGTATTTCAACTCTGAATGGTCTGTGGCTCAGTTTAGGTTGCATGAAGGTTTGCAATATGTTGTTGCCTTCGGTCATCAAAAGAACACAATTGTAACACTCGGGATGGATGGAAGGTATTTGAGAAAAAGTTTTTCCTTAGAATAATGGAGATATTATACACACTGGAGTAGCATATTGAAATTAGTGTTTACATTATGCTATGTACTAAATCTTGATGCAATTGTTTTTTGGAATTTTTATGCAGCTTCTACCGATGCCAGTTTGACCCTGTAAATGGTGGGGAGATGAGCCAAGTTGAATATCATAATTTCTTAAAGCCAGAAGGAACATTTTAGAATTTGAAGTATCTTGTATTTATCTTGGGTGACCGTTGTTGTGAATAACTTCTTTCTTCCTCTTATCGTTCACCCTCCTTGTGGAACGCATCCGTTGTAAATATATGTAGTTATGTAAAGGCTCAAATGTTTTCCAATACACCACATTTTCATCAATGCAAACATGCAATTATGAAAATGATTAGCTCGCTCTTGAAAAAGCACGTTTTAACCGGATTTCTAAATATCATACGATTTTGGTTTCCTTTTACTCGGTTTCTCCTTAGATACTGTAAAATGGTATCAGTTGCAATAAAATTCTGCCGATTTTAATACAACAGTATATTACCAAATCATAAGCTAATGCCAAAATGTACAAACTACCAAATCTGCATTCGGTATTAAGCAGTTGGGGAACAAAGCTAGGCATCACCAGCTTCTGGTTGTGGCATTACATGTGTTACAATGTTGTCACTTGTCATTAAGGTTTTCAATGAATGACATGATAATTTTTATTCTTTCTATTACAAACTCAACCCTATAATATTGAATTGTAAAAACTATTTACTTGGTCATGGTTTCATTGAAAAGACTTGAAAAACATAAGTCGGCCTTTCCTCTCATACATCGAGATTGGATTCCTCTGGAATAACAGTTAATGTCACCACTTTATCACTTGCTCTTTTCACTAATACCTTAATGGGAACGCCAACTCTGTCCCCCAATATTTCAACTACCTGCAATATGAACACCAGATCATATTTAACAGCAGAATGTGACAACTCACTTTACAATATTTCTATACTAGCTCTAAGTTCAAAAAAGGGAAAATTAAACTCTTATGAGAAAGGCATTGAATTGTAGGCCAAGCCATTGGCAAACCTAATCTCAATAATTAGATCTAAATAGACGTAACAAAACATGTCAATACCTCCCTGATGCTTTCTACGGGCTTCCCATCAAATTGAATGACAACATCACCAGGACGGAATCCAGCACGATCACTGGGAGACCCAGGAGTTACCTACTCAACAATTGAAAGTTCATCAGAGGGACAAACAAGTAACTTCAAGCATTCAAATCTTTATTACACTAACCACTAACCAGTATGGCTAGCATTCATTACAAAAATACCAATAAGGCAGTAAGTCATCTGCTAAAGGTGTTACGATGTGTACGGAATTAATATCTATCATTGGCAGAAAAGATTGATTAGGGACTCACCATGGGTACAAGAATGCCCTTACTGACATTAGGGATTGAAAAATCTCTCTCCTTCAGCTGAGCTACAATCATCTCATTAAGATCAATCATTTTCAATCCAAGCCAAGGCCTTACTACTCTCCTGTACAATATAGCGATCATGTTTGTTCTTCAACATGGCAGTATGCATGAATAAATCTACAAGTTGGAACTTGATATATCCATAATACTTGCTGAAAGATTTGTATAATAATTCTAAATATGAAATAATAATAAAAAAAAAGATTGATTACCAGGAAGCAAATCACCAAATATAGATCTCACTAATAACACAAAAAGCAAGCTAACAATAATTCTTTATACATCTTTTTAGTGCATGCTTAACGTGATAGTTTAGATACCATAACATACCCACTTTTCTTGAACTGCTCTATAATTTTACACACAGAGTCAATTGGTACAGCGAAACTCATTCCATGAGCGGATACCAATTTCATAATATTGACGCCAACAACCTCTCCATCAATGTTAACAAGAGGCCCCCCAGAATTTCCCTGTACCACAGCATAAGAAACATACAGGTCAACTGAATAATCATGCAAGTTACCAGTTGGTTTGTGTGTGACATGCACGGCTAGGTGTGCAGGTTGCAGGGAACAAGAGAGAGATACATACCACGTTAACTGCACAATCTGTTTGTAAATACTCTCTGTGCGTGCCACCAAGACCCAGATCACTACTTTTGCGGTCCACACAACTAGGTCAAGAAAGGAAAGAATGATCAAGACCATAATAATATATCATCCTAAAAGATAGCAATAAGATATTTTGAAAAAAAAAACAACCATAAACTTCAAAGTCAAATACTAGGTCACTGTTTTTAACAATCACATGTGACAGTAGTGACAGAATTTTTAAAAGAAAATGGCTTCAAGCAATAATATATCTGTCATTCCCAGAATTTTTTCTTCACACCTTACAATACCAGCTGTCACAGTATTCTGAAGGGAAAGTGGACAGCCTATTGACAAAACCCACTCCCCGGGACGAAGCCTACGTGAAGAACCAAGTTTTGCTGCCGGTAGTGGTGTTTTGGAATTGATCTTAACAATAGCAATGTCAGAATGCAAGTCAGCATTTACAACTGTACCCTCAAATGTCCTCCCATCTTGCAAAGTCACATCAACCTGTAGAGTTGTTCATAATTTCGGATCAGCCATTGACTTTAAGAGGCATCGAAGAGTTTCCATAGGTATAAATTTTCAGATGGACACCGAATGTACAAACAGGGTCCAACAAACAACAATAACGTAGAAGAATATGGTCATACTCAATCTCACATAATTAATATGAATCATCTGAATCATTTACTGGGAACAGATACAATTATAGGAGATGACACATTCATTTGAGGAATTTGAAGAAATAAGCACTTATCAAAGAATCATAAAGCTACATGACAACAAACACATGGGCATATTTCACTCATTACTTGCAGTAATATATTATAATGTTTCTTTGCGAACAGATCCATGTGCAGTCCTAAAGTATGCCAACCAAATCGTTTCCAGTCAGTTTTGGATGTAATATTTCTTTGAGAGAGAACAAATCGTCAAGAATACATTAGTTTCTTTAGTAAGCAAGATTTAAGATTGAGTAACACTAATATTTTAAGCAATCCTGTTTCCATCTTGTGCAATCTAAAGCCATGGATCAAGGACTAACAGTTATCCTTAATAGAAAAACAGATAGTGACATCCAAAATGAGAATCTACAAAATACCTATGAATAGCTTGAAACTGGCTTCAAGTTTTAGAAATAATCAGTTCATGCAAGGTGTTCTTCATACAAGCTCTCACATTTGCGTCATACAAAGCTACAACAATTTAGCATTATTGCAACTATATGTTTGAATGATATCAATAGCTTGAAACTGGCTTCAAGTTTTAGAAATAATCAGTTCATGCAAGGTGTTCTCCATACAAGCTCTCACATTTGCGTCATACAAAGCTACAACAATCCTAATTTAGCATTATTGCAACTATATGTTTGAATGATATCCTAAAGCATAAACACAGACCTTGCCTTTGGGCAAACTTCTCATGCCATAAGAATCAACCACAACATGGGCGCATGTCAAGATCGTACCATCCTCGTGAATTATTGTTCCAGAGCCAACACTCTTTCCAGCAATCATACCAAAAACCCCTACAAGGTTAATGGATAATCTCAAGGTAACCACCGAAGGATTCCAAATTTTCAAATATTAAATTTGAAAAGATCCCGATTCCCACAACTGTATACCTTGTGAAATTGAAAGATTTACAACAGCTGGACCAACCCTAGCAGCTGCATTTGCAATGGTATCTCTGCCCAAACAACCACCACATGGCTTTGACGCACCATCTACAGCCCCAGAAGCTTCCTTTTGAATGTCAGATGATGGAACGACTTTATAAGAATTTAGCGGAAGTATTCCTATAAATTTTAGGCATTATATTTTATACAAACCTCTACAAGTAAATGAGGAACAAATTCAAATTCCAAGTTCAAGAGAAATAATACCATACCAGAAAACCCATGATCCAAGGCAAAAGGCAGATATCGAGGAAACAATTCATGCTGTAACTGCCATGGCCAAGATAATGAATCTTGCAAATGTCCGGGGATGTGCACTGTTGCCGACGCTCCTAAATTTGAAACCACAGTAATTAGCTATCGAGATGACAGTAGTAGCCAAGAAATGCAGAACCGTGCATTAATTGCCAATTTAGGCACGTACTAAGTTGTAAAGCTATGGCCAAAGAAAGTTTCAGCGTGAAGTATTAGAGCACTATCCAATTTTGAGCCAAGTGGTCAAGATTCAACGCAATCGATCGTCATGAGTAAAGAAGTTGATGAAAGAGGATAAGGTGCTCACTATATTTAGTATCGCCATTGGAGTATAAGAGACCCGAGCCAACTGCAGCAATCGCCGTGGCCCGAATCAGAGAACTTCTGCCAGAATGCGAAAGCCTTCTCTGAAACACATATCAGACCCAAATCAAGTACAAAAGTGAAAAAAACTGGGAAGAATGATAACACATTACGATAAGAAGCAAAGTTTGTTGAAGCCAATGCTTATGAAAACATATTGAATCACGAGAAGAGTACCAGGAAGAAGCTCATGACTGGAGTTAGCCTGAAGCTTCCCGAGTCTCTAACGAACGCAGAGCAAGCAAGCACAGTCGTAATAGTCAAAACCTCGATCTAAACCCCTCTTATATACCCCTAGTGTACCAAAAACGTTAAAACCAAAGTAAAAATAAAAAGGCCTCTATGGCCTATCAATAGTACTGGACAGAGAGGCCCAATAGCCCATATGACAAGGGAAATGGAAGGGACAGAATGAATCGCATAACTTGCAAAAAAAAAAAAAAAAAGGGTAAATTACAGTTGATACCTTATTATATGGACCGATTTCACTTTGGTACCCTTCTTTTAAAAGTGACACTTTGATACCATGTTCTTTTTACTGTTAACATTTTGGTACCATGTTCTTTCAAAAGTGACATTTTGATATCTTGTTCTTTGCACCATTAATACTTTGGTACCCTGTTTTACAGACCGATTTCACTTTGGTACTCTATTTTTTCACGATTTGTTACCCTGTTCTATCTTTTTTAGGATACCAAAGTGTCACTTTTGAAAGATTAGAGTACCAAAATGTTAACGGTGCAAAGAATAGGATACCAAAGTATTACTTTTGAAAGATCAAAAGTATCAAAATAAAATCGATCAATAAAACTGAATACCAAAGTGTAATTTACCAAATAAAAAATAAAAAAAAAATTGCATAACCAATTGCGTAACATCATTTGAGTACAAATTATTATGAAAACGACGACGCCTTGAATGATAGTGAAGCAATCACAGAACTAATTAGCATGTTATTGGTTTGAAACGAATTTTGTTACATGTTGTCAGTAAAATCATTGACTGTGTCTGTACAGAAACATCTGAACAAATTTTGGCTCTCTTAACAAAATTGAGATCACGATGGAGAAATTAAATCCAGTTGTAAATGCCAATGGGTAAGGGAAATTTTGAATATGACATGACATGATATATCACTTAGTTTTGAAGAGCTTGGCAGCTAGTCTCCCTCGAGAAGTTCTGGGATCAGGCTTCACTTTAAAGGTAGCTTTTCTCTTACGTGACTTTCTAGGACTTGGTGCCATCCGTTGCTTTCCATGTCGAATCATTTCGAGCCTCTTGCGACGAATCTCAGGATCTGCCCAACCTTTTCCCCAATCCGAGAATGACGAAAATGGTTTCCTAGTTTTCACTGCAAGCAGCATATCTGCCTCAGGGTAAACATTCAAAGCTTGTTTGCTGGTGGAATTCACGAATTTTAATCCCATTTCGGTTGCCTCCAAGTACTTTATCTGAAGATGGGTCTGTGATCATATAGTTAAACAGTTAAAAACCACGCCACAATTACTAGTGCATGCCACGGTAAGGCACAGGCTTTGCTTGGGACTTAGTAGAATAAAGAAAGCATAAGGTTGATGCAAAGAGTAAAATTTGAATGCATTACTTGCTGGTATCATAATGAAATGCCTCCTTCCGGGATTTGTTTCTCCTTAAAAAACATTTTCCTTTTTAACTTTGGCTTTTTGAGGTATGAAATCCCAGGGCTTGTGGAACTTCAAAAACAGGATTTTGTAGTATAGGAATGGCATATTTCCAGCAATAATAAGTTACCTTATCATCTCCCTCCCTGATGTATCCTTTAAGCTCCATA
Source organism: Chamaecrista fasciculata (assembly GCA_003254925.1). NCBI lineage: Eukaryota > Viridiplantae > Streptophyta > Magnoliopsida > Fabales > Fabaceae > Chamaecrista > Chamaecrista fasciculata. The sequence goes on from QANZ01018178.1 coordinate 94,935, forward strand.
ACTCGAGCAAGACCTCTCCACCATAGTATATCAGTGGTCACGAATTTTTGAGACTGCAAAAACGGAAATCATATGAAACGATTAAAACTTGTTATATGCTTTAGGCTTTAGCAACCAGATAGAACAAGACGTAACACACACGAAGTGAAAAAGGTTAATTAATGTTATATATAAGACCTGCTCCCTTATCTTCCTAACAACCATCTTAAGATTAGGCTTCTCTCGAAGTCTGTCAAAGCAATCCACATCAGAGCTTCGACCCTGAAAAATTAGAATTTATTAGTCCCATCCCTCCAAAGGAAAGTAGAAAATCCAATCAGCGGACCATAAGAACTTCATATCAGTCAAGGTTTTGGAAGCCAAAGGCGAAAAGCTTCACAAAACTTAGCATTTAGCAGTAACTTTAGGAAACTACAGAACAATGCAATTGCTGAACCAATTTATCCTACCAAAATTCAACCCAAGAGAAACAGACACACAAGTAAAGAAGGCTGAAGCATACATAGCTGAAAATTATGTAGCTGAAGTGCAAGAGTTACGACCATAATACAATTTCCTATGTAAGAAAAACAATTAATCACAAGTACACTGGATATAAAATTCTAATTAATGTACATACATAATGTGCAGCTATAGCTTGTAGTAAAGCACATCCCTCCTCTATCAGATTCTGCATTTGAGGTGGTCCATTAACACAAACATCACATCTGTATAATAGCAAATTCAACAAGAAAATGTCAAGGTATGTCAAAGCCAGATATTGATTGGATTTAATATACACACAGGATCTTCAGCTAATACTGTTTTAAAGCGAGTCTGATATATTTTTTGTGGTGAAGACAATCTGCACTTACATGAGACACTTCTGATGGCCGAAATCCTCTCCAAAGTACTCCGTGAGGGTCTTTGCTCTACAATATGAAGTGTTCATTCCATATCTGCAAATACACTGAAATATTCTGTGATAAAAGCAAAGGTAACAAAACAGAGGCATAAAAAATGTATTCACCGATGCAAACCTGAAACATTCGGACAGCATGATATAGGCTTGTTTTAACTGATCTTCACTTCTACGACTGGGCAAAAGTGATGGTACTGTAGATAGGTTTGCATAAAGAACTGGTGGTTGTGAAGTAAAGAAATAGAATTAGAGTTTAAAATTTTTGTAAACTCCAGAGACCAAGAAAATATGCATCCAAGGTGATAAAAGTATATTCAATAGCTGTAATTAAACATACTGCAATCTGCTAATTTTCCATCACGTCCAGCCCGACCAGCTTCTTGGTAATAGGCTTCTAAACTCTGACCATTATATAGGATTTGTCAAAAGAAAAAAATCAGAAAGTGGAAGCATTGAACATGCATGAGAACAAAATAAGCACACTGTAAATAAAGATTTGGATCAATAGACTAAGAATTTGCAGCATGCTAAACCAGCTAGAGCAAGGTACATTAATACACAAGGAAGTATAGATAAACTACAGAGACAGACCTGTGGCCAACGATAGTGAATGATCCTTCTGACATTCAGTTTGTCAATGCCCATTCCAAAAGCCACTGTTGCAACAACAACCTGAAAATATTAAGGAATCCCTGTAATCATCACTTCACAAACCTATATATGGTTCTAGAATGAAGAGAAGAATTCAAATTTGGAAACTCCACATACTGCATAGGGACACAAGTGAAACCAATTCAGAGACATATGTCTTAATACTACCAACATCACTTCAAAAATAAGACTCTTGATTTGTTCTTAGAACTTTTGAAAACAACAGTAAGTGAAAACGAAGCGCACATTGTAAATGAACAGTGGATATGTGAAAAAATGGATTTTATATGAACATTTAACAACTCAGAGACTTTGGCCACTAAGTATGATATAGTGATTATTGGAGAACTTAAGCAGTGTTAACCAAATATGCTGTAGTTCCATACCTCTAATGTGTTTTCATGAAACTCTTTGTGCACCTTTCTTAGATGTGATTTGGGCAGCTGAAGAAAGAAAATGAGTTCATATATCAATTTAATACCAAACAAGAGACATAATTTCATCAATGACAGGAATGTGCTTAGAAAATTGAGAAAATTCAGATCCCAAAAAAGAACATGACAAAATATTCAACACAAAAATCAGAAAGCAGAATAACAAGTAAATTTTAAAATTTTCTGCTCCAGAAAATTCATAAGAAAATATGTATTTCATGATGTCACAGGCATCAAAATTACACTGCGAAGAGGGGATTGTCACTTCTAACCATCTTACTCATGGGTTTAAGGTTTTATGGGCAAAATAGAGAACTGCTCATACCGATGCATTATAGGCAGCAGCCTTCACGCCAAACTCACACAAATACTTGGCAATTCCTAGTGTTTCCTTTCTGGTGGGTACATAGATGATAGTTGGTCCTTGCTCTAAAGGCTCTTTAAGAAGTCTAAGTCCTTCTTCTGATTTCTTGGGTGGATTAATGACCTCAGATAATCTAGATTCTATTTGAGGAGGTTGTCCACAGAATTCACCACAAACAACTGCATGGACAAAAAATGATCAAGATACTACAAAAAATCAATGGTTATTTGATGATATCAAATTTTATCCAATGCTTACACAGAAATTTCTGCCAGATTCTACACAACTATTAGAGCCCATTATGCTTATTAACTTAGAAATAACAGAAAGATCAGTACCATCCCAGTCATCTACATTTTGAAAGACATCAATGTCATTTTCCAGGTACTCAACTGACAATTCTTTTCCCTTAACAGAACCATCTGTCCTTTTTGAGGTAATATCTCCTTCAGTGTAATCATCTAGATCATCATCCAGATCATAAGAGGGAACACTCTCTGTCTCAGAAACATCAGAGCTATTGAAAACTTTTTGTGATTCCTCTGCTGTGAAAATCTTGTTCTTCTCATCTGTCTTTTGCTTTCTACCATATAGTTTGATTAAATCTTGAAAATCTTTCTCATAAGAAGACCATGATGTCCTACTATGCTTTACCTATATGTTTCAATAGAGAACAAGTGTTTGAGTAACAAAGTGGAAAGCTATAACCATAGAGAAATATGTATGTCAAAGTCAGCAAACTCACAGAGAACCGTAAATTAGGACGGAAAAAGGAAGTAAGCACAATCTTTGTTTCCTTTGACATGCACAGTGACTTTAAAATGTCCTCTCGAACCGACTTTGTAGCTGTAGCTGTCAAAGCCATTACAGGTATATCAAATTTCAGGAAATCTAGCTTGCTAGTACTGAAATTTTCCCTCAATGAAGATAGTCGTCTGAAACAAGGAAACACGTTATTAAAAGAATTGATGTAACAGCTATAACAGGGACATTCAAAAGATTGCAAAGTATGGACTAGATGAAGAACAAAAGAGATAATTGATAATAATAATAATAGAATGATCACATGAGTGTTGTAATGATAACTGATCTTAGTTCATTTCACACATAGTCCCCAAGTTATGATCATTAAGATGCTCCGCGTACACCAACAACAAAACTCCCATCAAACAACAATTGAACAATGTGACATGGAAGAGACAAGACAGACCTGTAGTCTGGCCGGAAATCATGGCCCCATTTAGAGACACAATGTACTTCATCAATTGCAAATAAAGCAATGCCACGGCTTTTTGCAAGCTTCTGCAGTGGTTTAATTAATCTGCTTCAGATTGAATAGGAGTTATCAAACATGAAAAGAATAATAAAAAGAACAAAATGAAAATTTAGGGATATTAGCAACAAAGCATAAATCCATAACCTTAGAACTGTCTCTGGGCAAACATATATTATACTATACACGCCTCTCATTGCTTTCTGCTCGACAGTATTGTCAGGTTGCCCAGACCCAAGAAAGCAAGCGCTGATCCCATGTCTGGCTAGCTTAAAGCATTGATCATGCATCAGGCTTATTAAGGGAGAAATCACAACCACCACCTTCCCAGATAGCAATGCAGGAATCTGAAAGCATAGAGATTTTCCTGCAAAAATGTAATTATGAGTAGAAGCACAATAGCGAAGTAGTTGTTACAAGTAAGAAAGAATGGTACCAGATCCTGTTGCAGCTAGCACAAGACAGTCTTTATGAGTTACCCATGCAGTCAGGGCTTCCTTTTGAAAACTCTTTAAAGATGAAAATCCAAAATGCTTTTGCAAGAGATTGCTAGCTTTCTGCTCCCAATCTGATCCACTGTCCAAATCATTCAAGGAATCAACTATATACGATCCTGATTGCATCTTGGAATCAACATACATGTCAGATAAAGGGTCCTTATGCTCTTCAACGGTGCCTGGAGGAACCTCCAACCTACTAAAGGGTACACCAACTACATTCTCTGTTCTGCTCTCTGTGGATTTACTAGTGGATTGGAAATGGTCCAGCAAACTAGACTGGTGAACATGACTTAAAGAATGTGATGAGGTCAAGTCTCTTTTCCTGAGACCCTTCCCGTTGCCCTTGTAAGATTTGGAGTTATTACTGCTAGTAGATGCTCTAGAGCCATTTCTACCAGCATTGTTTAAGATAAAATCCACAGCACTATTGACAGATGGACCCACTGCCTTTAAAGCTTCAATAATATTGGGATATTCAAATCCCATTTCAAGCATTTCTGCAATGACTTGATCGGAAGATACGTCCTTGCCATCCATGCATTCCCTGATAACAACTTACAGTTATAAACCAAGTAAACAAGATGAAGAGGAAAGAAAGCTCAGTAGAACTATCAAAAAAGTGCACATTGCTGAATACTTAAATTCGAAACAAGAAACGTCCCCTTTCATATGGAAAAATCTCTGCCCTTCGGGGGTTCCTACTTCCTAAGAAAAAAGAACAAATCGAAACATCGAGTATCGATATTCTCCTAAACTTTTGACAGAGGCCAAAAGAAAAAAGAGACAAGATTTTTCAAACCCGAATTCCTTCGATTCTCAGCAAAACAAAGAAGAGCTTCATCTCAAAATTTTGAGGGCCTCAAACGTAGGATTCATGATTTTTTTTTTTCGAAATTAAATATGCGAAACAATAACAGAGGAATTTATGAGTGGTAGTAGATCAAGCTCAAGCATAACAGATAGCAACAAGTTTAGTGCCTAAACCTTAAGTGCCGATACGAATGCAGCCTACTCGATTACTCTTCCGATCCTAAGAGTCTGAACCGCGCGAAATATTTGGTTGCAATTGCAACTTGAAAACTAGAAGAGGGCTTTTTTTTTTTGTTTTTCTGGTAAAATAAAAGGGATTTTAACCCAGGCGCAAATTAACCAAAACCCGCTCCAAACGACACCGTCTAATGCAACTTGAGATTACTGTGTCGTTCAGATTTTCAATCGAGTTATAGACGATGTCGTGGTATAATTCGTTATACCCATTAATATTTTGATAAATTTAAAAATCTCTTATACTATATCCAATTTATTTTACTTTGTTTTCATCACAATTTAGACATATATGTAGTAATTCAAAGTGAATACTAACCTTTGTTTTATTCTGGCGATTTAATTTGAAATTAAAGTTGAAAGTTGAAACTCGTAAATAAAGACGTAAAAAAAAATTAAGAGCTAACTTCATATATTGATAACCGTGTTTGGCCAAAAAAAGAAAAATACATAACCGTAAAAATTGAAATAACAAAATAAATATAAAAGATAACCAAAAATATAATTCAAATAGAAAAATGCCTAACTAAATAAGTAACCTAACCGTCTCACCAAAACAAAAAAAAAATAACAGAAAAAGAATTGCCCAGCAATATCTATAACTCATCGTGTGAATCTTCACTTTCATCTTGATTGTTTCTTTGGTTATAAATTTTGCTGATAATTGGATTGCACACAGCTTCGACTTCGTGGTATTTATCATCTAGATCATCTTTCTCAGCATTTGGGTTGTCATTCAACCACTCCGAAACTTGTTCTAATGTGCTCTCAATCCTTTCTTTGTCCTCATAATCTATCTCATTTGCAAGTTGTTCATTGTTGGAGATAGAGTTCTTCATATTATATATGTAGTTTTCAAGTTTGTTCCTAGTCTCAATTCTCTCCCTCAACATGTTATCTTCTTCTGCGAATTCTTCAGCCTCCTTAATCATCCTCTCTATTTCTTCCTCACTCAGGCCTCCGTTATTGCTTGTAAGGGTGATTGAGTTTGAATTCTTGGCTCCTTTATCCTCAGCTTTCACTTGTAATATGCCATTTGCATCAACGTCAAATGACACCTCGATTTGTGGCACTCCCTTTGGTGCAGGTGGAATACCTGACAGATCAAAACGCCCAAGTTCTCTACAATCCTTTGTCAAGGTTCTCTCTCCTTGATACACCTGAAATTTTCCAAATTAAACATTATAAACCAAATATGCATCTCCCAAATAAGTTCTTGATGAAAAATATATATTTTTAAATTTTGAGAAAATCTACTTATGTATCCTTGTATTTATCTCAAAATTGCAATTTAGTCCCTGAATAAGTAAATGTTAGGAATGCACTTCTATAGTTAATGTTTTTACAAAAATAAACTATTTTTTTTTTATAAGTTAAAGTTTAGGTGAGTTGGGCCCTGAGGGCTCACCAAGGCCAGGACAAGCCTCCAGGCTCTATGAGAGCTTAGAGAGGTACTTACAGATCGCCTACTAACAAGGCCCTCACATCGACCGTGGGAATCGAACTCACGACCTTGTGGGTTATGAGTCGACTCCTTACCAACTGGGCTAACCTTTGTTGGTACAAAAATAAACTATTTAATCATTGAAACTAACCAAATTTCTAGGGACTAACTAGGCAAAAAAAATGTATTTTTAATTATATTGTAAAAGATTTATACCGTGATAGTCACTGTGGATTGTTGGTCACGATAAGTGGTGAAGATTTGAGACTTCTTTGTGGGGATACCAGTGTTCCTTGGGATCAATTTTGTCATCACACCACCAACTGTTTCTATTCCCAAACTCAGAGGAACCAAATCCAACAGAAGTATACCTGCATAATTAATTAGCATGCATTATTAGTAAAATAATATATGATTGCTTGATTTCTTTTTGGCCAAAGATTGATTGATTAATATATATAATCATTATTAAGTTATATTATTATTACCTTTGGTTGTGTTACTTTTGGTACCACTAAGGATTTCGCCTTGAACAGCAGCACCATAAGCCACAGCTTCATCAGGATTAACACCTTTATTCAACTCTTTACCATCAAAAAAGTCCATCAAAAGTTGTTGTATTTTGGGGATTCTAGTGCTTCCTCCTACAAGCACAATCTCATCAATATCCGTCTTCTCCAACCTAGCATCTTCTAGAGCATTTTTCACTGGCTTCATGGTTTTCTTAAACAAGTCCATATTCAATTCTTCAAACCTAGCCCTTGTCAATGACTCAGAGAAATCAACCCCATCAAATAGAGCCTCAATCTCAATCCTCACTTGGTGTTGCGAACTCAAGCCCCTCTTGGCTCTCTCGCATTCTCGACGAAGCTTATTGAGAGCCTTGTTGTTGTTGCTTATGTCCTTGTTGTATTTTCTCTTAATCAACTTGATGAAGTAGCTCATGAGTCTATGGTCAAAGTCTTCTCCTCCCAAATGGGTGTCTCCACTAGTTGAAAGAACCTCAAAAACACCATTATCAATGGACAAAATGCTGACGTCAAAAGTGCCACCACCAAGATCGTATACTAAAATATTTTTCTCTCCTACTTTCTTGTCCAGCCCATATGAAAGTGCTGCGGCCGTAGGTTCGTTGATTATGCGAACCACATTGAGTCCCGCTATCACACCCGCATCTTTAGTGGCCTGTCTCTGTGCATCGTCGAAGTATGCTGCAACAACCAACATAAAATTAAAAAACAAGGATTATATTAGTGAATAATTTAAATTAATTATTAATTAGGTCAAAATACACTTTTGGTCCCATAACTTTTGTTTAGATTTCAATTTGGTCCCATATCTTTGTAAAAAGTTGCAGATTTGGTCCCGTGTCACTTTTGGTCCCATATCTTTTGATCAAGTTGCAGAATTGATTTCATATCTTTGCAAAAAGTTTCACCACTAGTCCCATCCGATAAGAAGATATTAGACCAATTTCGAACCTGACCCAAAGATAGGACCAATTATGCAACATAACCCCAAGATATGGGACCAAAAATGCAACACGGGACCAAATCTGCAGTTTTAGCAAAATATATGGGACCAAAAGTGTAACAAAAAAAGTTATAGGACCAAATTGAGACTTTTGTAAAAGTTATGGGACCAAAAGTGCATTTTGACCTATTAATTATAACCTTAATTATTAATTAATGATATATACCTGGAACAGTGACAACGGCATCTTTAATTTTGTGGCCTAAGTAAGCTTCAGCGGTTTCCTTCATCTTAACAAGCACCATGGCGCTGATTTCCTCGGGACTAAACACTTTAGTCTCACCCTTAAACTGGACTTCAACATAAGGCTTTCCATTCTTGTTCACAACCTTGTAAGGCAAGAACTTTATGTCTCTCTGAACCTCAGGATCGTCAAACCTGCATTAATTGATTAATCAAATTAAATCATCTAATTAATTATTTAACTAATTTTGTAATTAATTACAATAATAATATATTAATTAGTACATACTTGCGGCCCATAAAGCGCTTAACATCGTGGATAGTATTTTCAGGGTTGAGAGTGGCTTGGTTTTTGGCAGCCTCACCAACGAGTCGTTCGTGACCGTTGAAGGAAACCCATGAAGGAGTGATTCTGTTACCTTGGTCGTTTGCTATAATTTCCACGTGGCCGTTTCTCATTACACCCACACAAGAATACGTTGTACCCAGATCTATACCAATCACTGTATTCCCACTCACACCATCATCATTATGCTTCGACGAACTGTTTGCCACACTCACACCCAACAAACATCCTAAAAAAAGAAAAAAAGAACAACCAACGAATTAGCAGAAGTGATATATACCATGTGAACGAAATCTTACGAGACAAGCAACGTAGGTAGTAAGACTTGTTCTGTTATTGAAAACGAAGAGCGCAGATAAATGACCTTACCTATGATTAGAGAAACAATGAGAATACAGAGAGTTTGATGAGTCTTGAATTTCGCCATCTTCACTATCTCACTGAGTTCTTCAACCTAAGACTGTTGAATATGGAAAGAGAAGGACTCGTATAAGGCTTATTTATAGAGAGGTTCCTCCGTGGGATGATTGCGTCATACTGCATTATTCAACCAATAGGATTGTGCCGTGTCAAATTATTTACTTTGATACGATATTTTCAAATTTAAATGAGTTAAATGTATACTAGATAGTAGATAGATAGATTTTAAATTTTAAAAGATTATAAGATAATAAATAATGTAGTTGTTGTGATTATCTTTTTTTACCTATATAAGGATTAGGAATGATATATATGGTTAAAAAGATATCATAAGTTGAAATTATTTAATATTTTTGGTAATTCTTTTTATTTTTATTTTTAAAATAATATAAGAAAAGTTATTTAAAAAAAATTACTTGACTCACTCGGTTACTCCTAAATATGATATATTATTATTTCATTCTATGCTTTTGAAAATAGATTAATTATTGAAAAATCTCATAACTATATATAATAATATACAATTATATTACGTCCTCATATAAAAAAAAAAAGTAATAACCATGGTTGTTAATTAAAATCTTTTATTTAAATCTTAAATTTTTTGAGTTTACGATCTTATCTAAATAAATTGATTTCAATCTTAAATAAAATTTAAATTTACTATAATCTTACTTAAATCTCAATTTTATATATATGATTTTATATTTCATCAATTCTACGATTTTACTATTGATAATTTATATTTTTTAAAGTACAAAATATTCAATATCATTCTTATAAAATAAAATATTTTATAAAAATTAGTTTAAAACAAATTATTTAATGATTTATGAGATATATATTTTTTTATAATATGATAAATCTTGAACAATTATATGCTTATAAATATTTTTTTATGCTATTAATTACTTTACTTATATTTATATATATAATGACAAATGAAAAAAAAATAATATGTTTTTATCCATTCAAATAAATCAAGTGATAAACATATGGTATAAAAGTTGTATTATTTATACTTAATAAACTTTAACAATTTTACGATTCGAATTTACAATCCAATTTTAAATTCGAATCTAATTTTACATCTCATTTTTTAATTTACTTAATCTCTCGAATTTTGTAATTTACTTAAACTCTCCAAGGATTTTAATTAGTATCAAATTCAAACTTTTTAAGATGCCACAAATCTTAAAAGGAGGTGCCAAAACAGATAGATCAGTGAGACTTGATTAATATAATGAACAATGAATATCACGATGGTCGGATCAGTTTCCTTCTGTTCTTTACATGAGTTTGATGAAATCAGGAAAACGAATTTGGGGAAAGAAAAAGAAAAATAGGAGTACAATACTATATATATATATCATTGATCATTGAAAATAATCACAGTCCCACAAGATTTTGGAAACACTTTGGAACGAGAAGTTCAAATATTCCAAAACTCCAACAAAGACCAAAATAATAAAATTACAACTTCAATCTGTTAATCATCATCAACTCCAATTTAATTTTCCTATCTGAATGGTGCGAGAGGGTTTGGGCTGCGTGGAACTTTGGACCTTCTAAGTTCTTTACACACATTATCTAACATTCCCAGAAAGTCTCTTACAATCACAAATATCCTCAATGGATTTGCGTCTTCTTTGCTCACATCCCCATGAAAATACTCTGTGATTTCTTTCACTCGTGCTATCACTCTATCTTCATCTCCTTGTAAGTTCCTCAGGTTTCTATCTGCATAATTCAGGAACGCCTTCATTGAATTCACAAAGTTGTCGCTATTTTCATCCTTATGTAACTCCTGTACTAAATATTGCAGCTTAGCAATTCCATCTTTGAGGTTTGAGACTGAGCTAGCAAGAACGTCCAAATCGATTGTCGCTGTTTTCTTCACGTTGTACAACTCCGTACTCAGACCGGAAACGAGTTCTAATCCCATTCTTCGGTAATCATCTTCCTTCTCTTCCTCTGTTCGGTTCTTGCTTTTCTGGTTGATTTTCCCCATAATGCTATCCGAAACCCTAATTCCTTCTGATCGAACTATCTCCTGAACAACGAAATGGAGTAACGTAGTTTTCCCGTCGGTTCCTTTAACATCAGCGAGCTTGAGAAGTGCATCGAGCCTAAATGCTCTGGCTCCTCCTCTTATTGTCCCTACGTTCATTCGATTTCCTGTTTTGAGCACAGCTTCTAGTAGTTTCAAGAAGAGCCTGCTTGATCTTAGCTCCTTGCACGCTTCCTGTTTGAGAAAATGACGCAGAAACAAAAAGATCAACACTATATGCCTTTCATAGCACAAGCCTCAAGGTCTTGTAAAATAATTGGTTAATTTAATATAGTTTTAATGGTAACTTGCAATAATTTGTTTGACTAGATTATTGTTGGTTCAAAATTATTCTTTAGTTTCTCGCTTATTTGAACTATATATCACATAACTACAGTTTAATTTTGTCTTATTACCTCCAGCATTGAAAAAGAGTTCCTGAGGTGGACAATCTCATCTTCAAAAGTCTCCCTGTAAAGCATGGCTTCGACACGTGGAAAGGCTAACGGTACGCTAAGCATTGCTTTGACGAACTTTTCCGCCGATCCCAATTCATTAATGTCTCCTTTATAACTTGAGAGTTTATCCTCTTCGTCCTTGGTAGGTACCATCTTCACCAGTGCTTCTAATTGTTGCAAAGACAAACCCTTACCTGTTTTTTAATCATTTTATAAGATCTTCAATGTCAACAGCATTAATTTGGTCATTAATTGTCATCAACATATACTGTATATGCACATGCCTACTGATAATCTATATTGTCTAATCAAAAGTGGGTGTGGGATTTTACTAGGTAGTCAGAAGACTCAGATCATTGATGATTTATTGAATAATTCTAAAGTATAAATTACTTTGTAGTTATTCTCAGCACAGCATGGAACAAATATCATTTTATTATTAGTGTGACACCAATTATTGACAGACGCTCTTTGAAAATTGGATTTTGGAGCATATACATTATACAGAAAAAAGACTCCTCTTTCTTTTAGCAAATGTGGACAATTTAATAGTACTATTACAGTATTACCTTGTATTAGGGCTTCACATGCTTGCTCAGCCGTCACATTCAAGGCTTTTGAGAGAATTGTTATGTTCTGCAGCCTCTTTGGGTCTAGCACATGCTTGCTTGGGGAAGGGCTTTTGCTCTTTGTCTCCTCGTTCTTCATTGAATTTTGTAAATTGTAGCCAAAAAGTGACTCGATCATTTCCTCATCGAACCTGATTGAAATTCATAACATAACTTTATATAGGAAGAAAAAAAAAATAAACAGGGAAGAAAAGAAACTGTTAATATGAATACAGAAGAACTTACTCAAATGAGCTTGATCGCAGCTTATCCCAAACCATTGTGCGATCTGGGGCAGCTCTTACTTTGTCCCAATGAAGTGGTTTAAGTTTTGGCAATGGGGCTCCATCTTTGCCACGTGGCGTAAATTGGGGAAGCAGAGATGGTGGAGGAGGAGGAGTTTTCGCATTGTTGCTTATTCCTTTAAAGGGTGGTGGTGGACATGGTGGTGGAGGAATCCTGGTAGAGGAACCTATAGTCGTAGGGTATGGTTGAGAAGATGAAGGCAAATCATTCTCTCTACTTTGATTCAATGATGAGTTAGAATCTGAATTTCTTGGAGATGATAAATTATGAAATGTTGAAGAACGTGGAGACTTAGAGGGAATCTTAGATGAAGAAGTAGTAAGAGAATGCAAAGAAAACAAGGGCATTTGTAGAGGTGGCGGTGGTGGCGGTGGTGGCGGGGGCGTGGAGGTTTGTGAACGTTGTAGACAAATTTCAATGTTTGGCTGTTTCTTCTTTGGAGAAAATGATGATTGGGGAGCTTCTGTGTTTGAAATTGAATTTTGTTTTGATAAAGGACTTAGCTTTAAGATTGAATTAGACTGAGATGCTTCAGGGGACGGAGACAATATCTCACTTAGACTACCCGCTGAAGCATTGGAAAGTCTCACGTTGGATGAGTGGGAATCTACAATGGAATGAAAGCTTTCACTACCTGATGAATGGCATTCCTTGGTTATAATTTTATCAACACCACCATCAGATTCGGAATCATATTTCACTGATTCCACATCCTCGTGAACAGATAGAATTTCCTTGGTGGAAGAACTGCTGGCATTATCATATTCTGAGCTAATCAATTCTTGATTTAACTCTGCCTTCTCATAAATTGCACACTTCGGGTTTGGGGAGCCATGGTTTGAATTTGTGTTTACTGTTTCAGAATATTGTTTCACGCTGCGACTATGTTGTTCTATATCGTCGCCTAAAGCATTAAGATAAAATAGATCTAGGGAAGAGTTCAAACCTGCCTGGCTTGATGAATTTACACAAGCACCTCCAGTTCCTCTGTTCTTGCTACAGAGTGGCATTGTCCTTTTGGGTTTCCTCGTGTGATTTCTGAATTTCCTGAAGACCCAGATAAGCCCAAGAGCACAAATCACTGTAGCAATGCTCACAGACACAAGAACACCCACAAGTATTTTCTTAGCTCTGCCTCTATCTTCATGTTGAAACCTGTGAGCTGGTGGACTCCTATTAGAGCGATGCCGTTTAGGAAAGGGATGAGCATATACGTGTGGCAAGGGAAGAGGAAATGGAGATGGAGATGGAGCCTCAACTTCAACGGACGGTGAAGGAGAAGGTGATGGAGAGAGAAGCTCAGAATCGCCATTGGAAGAAGGCCTTCTGGTGTAGAAGCTCTTGAGACCAAGCAAAGCTCTGAACTTCTCCACTATCAAACCTTCCTTCTCTTCATTCTCATCCTGTCCTGAGATTATCTTGATGGGATTTTCATTTTTCAGGCCATGGATATGGAAGCTTACTGCTGCACTGAACACAACAGCATCCACAGACAAAATGTGGGTTCTTTGAAATGATAGGAGCATCAAGAAGATGATGATGAGGATGAAGCGTACGACCTCAGAAGCACAACCCATTTTCTTGCAACCAAAAGTCATCAAGACATGAATGCAACTTTCCTCTTTATGAAATCTACTTTCCCTTTTGTTCCATGAGATTGAGATGAGATAGATATTCAAGGTCTATGGATTGGGTGGTGCTGGTGGTGTGTGTGAGAGGAAGATTCAGAACAGAACAGTGTCTTTAATGCTACTCCAAGGAACTCCTGAAGTTGGCAGTTGTAGTTGTACTGGGCCTTCTTTACTTCACCTGTTGATAATCTGAATACTTCTCTCTTCTTAACTCTGCAAAACACTGTTAATGCGTAACACTTTTTGGGAAAAGTTTTCATCCTTCCAGTTTCACTTGATTCCTTTGTCTTATATACACTTTTTTAGCTATTTGTCAGGTAAAAAAAGGGCTAGGCTACTTTAGCTCTCCCGCCCATCATGATCAAATAAACAAAATGAAACACCCCAACATACATACTCCTGCTTTTAGTATTGAGCTCAGGATTCAAAATCAAAAGATTTTTATTTTTGTACATCAGATTTGGGTCATGGGGTTTGCAGTTGAGTAAAGCTTTTTGTTGCTAAAAGGTGATATATAAATATATAATCTCGATCAGAGACTGAAGAAGGAGAGAGAGGCTGTGGGTCCCGTTTTGTTGGGGGTTGCCTAACAATCGACGGGTGATAGTACAAGATATCTCCCACCCCATTATAATGAAGAAAGATGGCGAAGGCGTGGGGACAAATAGTCCATCACCTTCTCATGTGACCTTGTTTGGAAGGGCAGCTAAAAAAGTATTGTCGTATTGACCTAAACGTTGTATCAAATTGATTGTGTAATTATTGAGAGGCTAAAAAGGTATTAGCCTTTTCTCTAACATTTTTAAAGATCTCGCTTTCAAGTGCTTGCTTAACTTTTTGTTGTTTTGTGGTCTGAAATATGGGGTACCCCGCGATTTGGTGAGAGGGAAGTTGATTTCTTGACCATTAGAGGAAATATTTAGTCTCTTGTCCACACCTAACAACCCAAGACGCTCTCACGCACTAACTGATCAGAGAGAGACATATAGAGGCAAATTCACATCAAACTCTGTCAATGTCTAAATTAAGATGGATCTGTTTTGTTTTCTCGTGTTTCTTCTTTGCCCAAAAAAATTAAATAAAAAAACTTCAAATCAACTTGTGAGAAATGCAAAGAGGAACAGAGAGTATAATGTCAAGGATGGAATTGAAGGAAGAGAAGAATGAAGCACGGACCCATGATGAAGATATGTTCAAATTAACATATTATTGAGGCAGCAATAAAGAATATGGTATGTGTACGTAGAAGAGTATGTAGGACAAGAAACAAGGAGACGAAGCTAGATAAATTATAAAAGAATCCAATGCAAGCTTTTGTCAGAAAAATAAGTTTACAATGGATTCACTTCTGCTTCTGCTTTCACAATTAATGCCCACCATGCTGAAATCATATTATTTGTATCCGTAATTTGGGGTTTCATGGTGTCCTTTATTTATTTTATTATTTCATTTTGGTGATTAAAAAATACACTTTGCTAGCCATATGGATGGGTAGTTTTTTTTAGTACAATATGTATTTGATTTTTCAATATGATTATTGGATCTTCAATTCATGATTTACCTTTTACATGGGCTTTAGGCCTATGGGATTCACTCTATAACAGTAATACACCAACCCAAATGAATACTTGTGGCCTGCCAATTTAATACGGGTTTAACATTACTCTTTGTAAATAGCCCGACAATCATAAGCGATTAAGCGATGCGTCGCACTGTAATTTCTTGATTAAACTAACTGGTAGATTCTTTGGAAAAAAAACAAAACAAAACAGGTAGATTCAATGCGCGTCTAATATACTAATTTTTGTTCTGTACTTTTTTGTTTTGTACTACAATAAGTGTCTTGCTAAATACTTCTCTTGTAATTAATAGTGATAAAAAATAGATTTTTTCTTTTTTCTTCGATAAAAAGTTTAAAAAATATTTTCTCAAAATTATAAGTTTATGAGAATTTTTGTCACTTTTAAAAATTTAAAATATTTTTTGTTTTTTTTTCGTTACAAAAAATATTTTTTGTTTAGTAAATAAAGTTGAAGGGGTTTATACAATTTGATTTTTCTTTTTAACTTTTAACAATTGTTTTTAAATATTAAGTGATCTAATAATTTTCAGGAACGTAATCTGTTCTTCTTTTATGAGGTAATCTCTTATAGTTTGATAATGTATTTGAAATCTTTGTCTTTGCTCCGATATTTAAAGATTATCAAACTATTTGTTCTTCTTGTGATAAGTGATCTAAAGATTTAGTCGTGGGCAGAAGTCTCTCACAAGAATTTACTATCAGATATATGAAGATAGAAGAGGTAAATAGATATTAAAGTTTTACCATATAAAAAAGAAAGTGTATATAAAATCTTTGAGGGACATATCACATATGAATAAAAAGCTTATATTTTTTTAAAGAAAATCGACTTAAATTTAGCAGGGAAAGTAGAAATTAAAATTAAAGCATTGCAAGAGTCGGAATAAGAAAGCTTCGGGGACTTTACAAAAAACAAAGTTGTGGGTATATCATTAATTAATTATACGATAGATCTGCCGATTAAATTAGATTGTTTGCTTGTTGCTTTGGATTTTGGAAGATTTTACTTGTTTATTGAAAATAAAAGGATATTCCATACGTAGATGGGTACGAAACCTTTTCGATTATCTCATCTCAGTTGTTTTGATTTTTGGAGCATGAATTTGATAGATTTTTGAGAATATTATTGCTTTTCAGAATTTTTAAATTTATGTGACAAGTGAGAGTGCAATTTCTAGTGACTAGTAAGATACGTCAAAATGCAAATACACTTATAAACCTCTTAAAAATATTCAAATTCAATCATAAGTAATAATGCCTTGATTGTTACTTTAACAGAAACATCTTTTTAAAAAAATAATTCTGTTGCAACTTGAAACCAATTTTTTCAGTTTATTAAAAAACTTCTAACTTTTAAGTTTTAACTTGTACAGCCTTTTGTTTTGTACCAAAGGCGTGTCCATTTGAAATGGGAACCGGATCCTCGGCAGTTTAAGTCTTGTGCAGTCTCTGCATTCCAAGCAATCTCAGCCGTTCATTTCTCTCAACGCTCCAGATCATGCCACGTCTCTAACTTTGCACAAACGCACTGTTTCAATCAGCAAATCCAAATGGAACGTGGTTCTCTTCTCTTCTCCGACACGGCCAGCGACGACGACGATATCTTCAACGACCAACGACGGCGTTCTCTCCTGTGTGTTTATTTTCCAAATAGTTCGTCGAGAGTGGCGCCGGATTGGATGACGGCAACATCGTTTTGGGCGTCGACGGTGATGTTATGGAGGTTGAAGAGGTCGAGGATGATGAAGGGGACATCGGAGACATAAGAAATTCCTTCGTAATCGTGGCCGCCGCTTCGGATTTTAATTTGGATTCCGATGGATTTGGAACAGATTACGGTGGAACGAACTTCATATTGTTTTAATGGGGTTACGATTATTTGGGGTTTTGGGGTTGAGGAAGTGTTGAATCTGGCAAATGTAGTTTTGGAGAACAAAGGAGTATAAAATGGTGGATTTGTCGAAAACTATGAAGGAGAGGTTGGGTCCAATGGGTTTCCCTCGTTTAGAATGTATTATTGCTGTGTTGAATCTGTAAACTCCTACAAATTCTATCATTGATCAAATACAATGCTTTCAACTAAAAACCCATAAAGAATATTGAAAGTATACATGTCTGTTAAGTCATAAGGGGCAAATAGAGTCCTACAAATATGAAATCCCATTCATACAGACAAATATTTGGCATCAATTTATCCAATGAAGCTCCACAAGCATAATATTTTCGAAATAGACACGCAGGAGAGAATGCCGTCCGCGTTCGCTGAATAACGATAAGATATCGCCGTCGTCGCTCGTTGAAGATCGGAGAAGAGATTGCTGTTGTTGAAACGCTGTCATGGCTGAGATCGTTGAGAGAACGCCGTCATCGGTCGTTGAAGAACGGAGAA